>CM043715.1:33772253-34012453 GCA_023969325.1 Oryzias curvinotus | reverse complement strand
GTTACCAGCCTTGTCAACAATGGCAATTTTGCATCAACCTGATTTCAAATGGTTTTATTTTGAAATCCACATCAGATCCTCTGAAACTTATTTGTGACATAAGGTGGGACACTATCAGTGAGAAGTGAAATGACTCTGTGGAAAATAGGAGTTTTCATTTTACAGCCTTGTCAACATATGGCAATTATGCTTTTATACTGATTCAATTGAGTTTTATTTTGAAATTCCACATCAGATCCAGCTGAAACTTATTTGTGACTCACCAGGTGGGAACTATCAGTGAGAAGTGAAATGACTCTGTGGAAACTAGGAGTTTTCATTTTACAGCTTGTCAACATATGGCAATTGCATTCAGACCTGATTTCAATTGGTTTTATTTTGAAATTCCACATCAGATCCAGCTGAAACTTATTTGTGACATCATCAGGTGGGACACTATCAGTGAGAAGTGAAATGACTCTGTGGAAACTAGCAGTTTTCATTTTACAGCCTGTCAAACATGGTATATTGAATTATACATAATTTCAATGAGTTTTATTTTGAAATTCCACATCAGATCAGCTGAAACTTATTTTGTGACGTCACCAGGTGGGATCTATTAATGAGAAGTGAAATGACTCGTGGAAACTAGGAGTTTTCATTTTACAGCTTGTCAACATATGGCAATTGATCAGGGACATGATTCTCTGCAGACTCAGACGGAGCTCAGAGCTTCTGAAAGGAAATGACAGAGTTGTGGAAGTTTAGTGGCTGAACTTCTTGTAGGTCCTGCTTGGTTCAGGTTGTTGCTGGTGGTGGAAAGAGCTCCTGCAGACCTCTTTGCTGTTGGAAGGATCTTCTGTCTGCAGACTCTCTGATGCTCCAGCAGGAGGCGCTGCAGTGTGGTCCTCCTCATGAGTCCTGAAGCTGCACCGTCAGCTGCAGAGCTTCAGAGCTGCTTCTTCTCAGACCACTTTCTTTGGCTCTGATGTTTTATTATTTTGTTGTTGTTATTATTATTATTTATTTATCGTAATTTGATTTGCTCTTTCACATGTGAGCATTTATGGTGTTTACATGTATAAAGGGTACAGCTAAATAAATTGACTAACTGATTTAAAAGAGGAAATACATTGTGGCTTATACAAACAAAATAATATTTTTAGAATTATTATTAAGTAATAAGTAATTATAATAATAATAGTAATTATAATTATTAATATTCATTTTATTTTGGAATAGGATCAAACTTTTTGTATTGTTTAATAAAGTAATGACTAGATTGTGATCTATTTCAGAGTTTTTGGTTTTTGCGCAACAAATTGAATGGGAATTATGCAGTTACCGTACAACACTTTATTTTTGTATTTTTGTCAGGTTATGTCATCGGAGTTTGAATAATTTTAAATTGGAAAAAAAATCAAATTAATCAGTTCTACATTGAAACTAATTTGAATGAAAGTAAAATGAAACATACCTCCATTTCTGAAACCGAAAGCTGTGGTTATCAACTTCCTTAGCCTCAAACTTATCGTGAGAGCTAGCATAACCTGCTTTCTGGAATACCCCCCAGAGCAGTCACGTGACGCGTCGTTCTCCGCAGAATGCACTGCAGGGCAAATAAACATTTAATCATGAATGCTCATTATGTATTTGTAGCAACTTAGTCATTTTGATAGTAGGCTAATATAGATACATATTGCATGTGTTGCCTTCATTATAAGGCTTAAATAGGGCTTATAATATTTTGCGGCTCCAGACATGTTTGTTTTTTGTTTTTTTAGTCCAATTTGGCTCTTTCAACATTTTGGGTTGCCGACCCCTGGGTTAAATATACACAAGAAGACCTGGCTGCAGACGACAAAATGGCGCCCTAACATCATTAGCTGGAACCGGTGTGGGTACCGGATCGACTCGGGCTGCCGGATGTTCTCGGGGTCCTTCGACCAATGCTGACGTCACAATATTTGATTGGCTGTAAGTTGCCACGACCAATGAGTTAACGTCGCTAAGTTTTTTTAAAACTTTATTGACAGTTGATATATCTTACATTAAATAACGAACAATAACAATCTATATTCTAATAATAGTTAGGGGTACTCGTGAAGTTTTTATTTCTGAACAAAACTAAGCGATTTCAAGCCATTCTTCTTTTTCACATAATGAAGTGATTAAAAGTAAAAACAGAGCTCTTTATGAAATGTTATAAAAAGTGGTTTGGGCTTCAAAAATGTATTTTTGTGTATATAAAACTTTCCTTGCAATATCAGGATATTAAGAATAGTATTTTCTGGTCTATTATATGATACCACATCTAATAGAACATTTTTTGAGTGTAAATGAACTGGCATTGCAATTTTGGAAGAATACCAAAAGCAGAACTCATCCCAGAATGTTTTTATAATTCCACAGTTAAAGAATAAATGATCCACAGTCTCAATGTCATTCAAACAAAAACTGCAGTCATTCTCTTCAAACCCAAAACGAATTCTCAAAAATTCCTTACATGGGTACGACGTCGCTAAGTAGTTTATCCAACTGGTGTTACCGTCGAGAACATCCGGCAGCCCGAGTCGATCCACTGGTGTCAAGCCAGCCCTCTCTCGTCGAGCGGCTGTCAAGTGAGCCCTCTCTCAAATAGGGTGTGCCGCTGTTTTACATACATTACGGTAATAGCTAGAAAGCCTTCATTCGGGTAGATGCAAAGAGTAAGAACTGTCATTATACTCATATGTATATACTATTTACACATACACCCCCCCCCTCGTATATTTATATGTGTTTTATTTAATGTGTTTCAGGTGAATTATCAATTAAAGACCAAATTAAAATCACATATTGAAGAGAATTTACTATAATGTTCACTTATGTTTAGGAAAAAAAAATGCTAGTTTCCACAGAGTCATTTCCCTTCTCACTGATAGTATCCCACCTGGTGACGTCACAAAATAAGTTTTAGCTGGATCTGATGTGGAATTTCAAAATAAAACGCAATTGAAATCTGTTAATACAGCGTTATCACCATATGTTGACAAGGCTGTAAAATGAAAACTCCTAGTTTCCACAGAGTCATTTCACTTCTCATTAATAGTATCCCACCTGGTGACGTCACAAAATAAGTTTCAGCTGTATCTGATGTGGAATTTCAAAATAAAACTCAGTTGAAATTATGTATAAATTCAATATAACCATATGTTGACAAGGCTGTAAAATGAAAACTGCTAGTTTCCACAGAGTCATTACACTTCTCACTGATAGTGTCCCACCTGATGATGTCACAAAATAAGTTTCAGCTGGATCTGATGTGGAATTTCAAAATAAAACGCAATTGAAATCAGGTCTGAATGCAAAATTGCCATATGTTGACAAGAATGTAAAATGAAAACTCCTAGTTTCCACAGAGTCATTTCACTTCTCATTACTAGTATCCCACCTGGTGACGTCACAAAATAGGTTTCAGCTGGATCTGATGTGGAATTTCAAAATAAAACTCAATTGAAATCAAGTATGAATGCAATATTACCATATGTTGACAAGGCTGTAAAATGAAAACTGCTAGTTTCCACAGAGTCATTTCACTTCTCACTGATAGTGACCCACCTGATAATGTCACAAAATAAGTTTCAGAGGGATCTGATGTGGAATTTCAAAATAAAACCCAATTGAAATCTGGTATAAAGGCGTTATCGCCATAAGCTGACAAAGCTGTAAAATGAAAACTCCTAGTTTCCACAAAGTCATTTCACTTCTCACTGATAGTATATAACCTGGTGATGTCCCAGAATAAGTTTCAGAGGGATCTGATGTGGAATTTCAAAATAAAATACAATTGAATTATGTTATGACAGCATTATCGCCATATGTTGACTGAGCTGTAAAATGAAAACTCCTAGTTTCCACAGAGTCATTTCACTTCTCACTGATAGTGACCCACCTGATGATGTCACAAAATAAGTTTCAAAGGGATCTGATGTGGAATTTCAAAATAAAACCCAATTGAAATCTGGTATAAAGGCGTTATCGCCATAAGCTGACAAAGCTGTAAAATGAAAACTCCTAGTTTCCACAGAGTCATTTCACTTCTCACTGATAGTGTCCCACCTGGTGAGGTCACAACATAAGTTTCAGAAGGATCTGATGTGGAATTTCAAAATAAAATCCAATTGAAATCAGGTATGAATGCATAATGGCCAGATGTTGACAAGGCTGTAAAATGAAAACTCCTAGTTTCCACAGAGTCATTTCACTTCTCACTGATAGTATCCCACCTGGTGATGTCATAAAATAAATTTCAACTGGATCTGATTTGGAATTTCTAAATAAAACCCAATTGAAATCAATTGAAATGTATGAATGCATAATTGCCATAAGTTACATTCATACCTGATTTCAGTTGGGTTTTATTTTGAAATTCCACATCAGATCGGTCTGAAACTTTTTGTGTGACGTCACCAGGTGGGACACTATCAGTGAAAAGTGAAATGACTCTGTGGAAACTAGGAGTTTTCATTTTACAGCTCTGTCAACATATGTTGATAATGCTGTAATAACATATTTCAATTGGATTTTACTTTGAAATTCCACATCAGATCACTCTGAAACTTATGTTGTGACATCACAAGGTGGGACACTATCAGTGAGAAGTGAAATGACTCTGTGGAAACTAGGAGTTTTCATTTTACAGCTTTGAAAACATGTGGCAAAAATGCTGTAATAACAGAATTCACTGGGGTTTTAATTTGAAATTCCACATCAGATCGGTCTGAAACTTTTTGTGTGACATCACCAGGTGGGTCATTATCAGTGAGAAGTGAAATGAGTCTGTGGAAACTAGGAGTTTTCATTTTACAGCTTTGACAACATGTGGCAATAATGCTGTAATAACAGAATTCACTGGGGTTTTATTTTGAAATTCCACATCAGATCGGTCTGAAACTTTTTGTGTGACATCACCAGGTGGGTCATTATCAGTGAGAAGTGAAATGAGTCTGTGGAAACTAGGAGTTTTCATTTTACAGCTTTGACAACATTTGGCAATAATGCTGTAATAACAGAATTCACTGGGGTTTTATTTTGAAATTCCACATCAGATCGGTCTGAAACTTTTTGTGTGACATCACCAGGTGGGTCATTATCAGTGAGAAGTGAAATGAGTCTGTGGAAACTAGGAGTTTTCATTTTACAGCCTTGTCAACATAAGGCAATATTGCATTCATACCTGATTTCAATTGAGTTTTATTTTGAAATTCCACATCAGATCGGTCTGAAACTTTTTGTGTGACATCACCAGGTGGGTCATTATCAGTGAGAAGTGAAATGAGTCTGTGGAAACTAGGAGTTTTCATTTTACAGCTTTGTCAACATATGGCAATGACGCTGTCATAACATATTTCAATTGGATTTTATTTTGAAATTCCACATCAGACCAATATGAAACTTAGTCTGGGACATCACCAGGTGAGACACTATCAGTGAGAAGTGAAATGACTCTGTGGAAACTAGGAGTTTTCATTTTACAGCTCAGTCAACATATGGCGATAATGCTGTAATAACATATTTCAATTGGATTTTATTTTGAAATTCCACATCAGATCCTTCTGAAACTTAGTCTGGGACATCACCAGGTGGGACACTATCAGTGAGAAGTGAAATGACTCTGTGGAAACTAGGAGTTTTCATTTTACAGCCTTGTCAACATATGGCGATAATGCTGTAATAACATATTTCAATCAGATTTTACTTTGAAATTCCACATCAGATCACTCTGAAACTTATGTTGTGACATCACAAGGTGGGACACTATCAGTGAGGAGTGAAATGACTCTGTGGAAACTAGGAGTTTTCATTTTACAGCTTGGTCAACATATGGCGACGACGCTGTAATAACATATTTCAATTGGATTTTATTTTGAAATTCCACATCAGACCGATATGAAACTTAGTCTGGGACATCACCAGGTGAGACACTATCAGTGAGAAGTGAAATGAGTCTGTGGAAACTAGGAGTTTTCATTTTACAGCTTTGACAACATGTGGCAATAATGCTGTAATAACATATTTCAATTGGATTTTATTTTGAAATTCCACATCAGATGGATCTGAAACTTGGTCTGGCCCATCACCAGGTGGGACACTATCAGTGAGAAGTGAAATGAGTCTGTGGAAACTAGGAGTTTTCATTTTACAGCCTTGTCAACATATGGCAATATTACATTCATACCTGATTTCAATTGGATTTTATTTTGAAATTCCACATCAGACCGATATGAAACTTAGTCTGGGACATCACCAGGTTGGATACTATCAGTGAGAAGTGAAATGACTCTGTGGAAACTAGCAGTTTTCATTTTACAGCCTTGTCAACGTATGGCGATAATGCTGTAATAACATATTTCAATTGGATTTTATTTTGAAATTCCACATCAGATCGGTCTGAAACTTTTTGTGTGACATCACCAGGTGGGTCATTATCAGTGAGAAGTGAAATGACTCTGTGGAAACTAGGAGTTTTCATTTTACAGCTTGGTCAACATATGGCAACGACGCTGTAATAACATATTTCAATTGGATTTTATTTTGAAATTCCACATCAGATCCAGCTGAAACTTAGTCTGGGACATCACCAGGTGGGACACTATCAGTGAGAAGTGAAATGACTCTGTGGAAACTAGGAGTTTTCATTTTACAGCCTTGTCAACATATGGCAATATTACATTCATACCTGATTTCAATTGGATTTTATTTTGAAATTCCACATCAGACCAATATGAAACTTAGTCTGGGACATCACCAGGTTGGATACTATCAGTGAGAAGTGAAATGACTCTGTGGAAACTAGGAGTTTTTTTTCCTAAACATAATTGAACATTATAGTAAATCCTCTTCAATATGTGATTTTAATTTGGTCTTTAATTGATAATTCACCTGAAACATATAATTAAATATACACATATAAATATATAGTTATATACGGAGGAGTGTAAATAGTTTATACATATGAGTATAATGACAGTTCTTACTCTTTGCATTTACCCGAATGAAGGCTTTCTAGCTGTTACCGTAATGTATGTAAAACAGCGGCACACCCTATTTGAGAGAGGGCTCACTTGACAGCCGCTCGACGAGAGAGGGCTGGCTTGACACCAGTGTCGATCCGGTACCCACACCGGAAGTTCAAGTCATGTTCTCCCTTCTCCATTTTGGTCGAAAAATTACGTTTTCTTGTCGAAAAAGACAATTCACACCGAACTATCGTTGACATAAAAAACATCAGTTTATACCTTTATTTGCCGGTAAAGTAAAGTTTAAAAAAGGGGTTTTCCCCCGACATCATTATGTGAGCGACAGACAACACTCCAGACCAGCTGGTGGCGCTAAAGCACCATGACGCTGTTAGCCAAACAAAGAAGAAGAACAGCACGAGGCGCTAGCAGCGTTAGCTTGTTAGCAGGCTAGCAGCGTTAGCTTGTGTTGAGAGGACGGTGGTGTTTAGTTGGGACGTTTGTGAGGTTTTTGGACAGAAAGGACGATACGTGGTTCGTGTGGAACTCTCAGCATTTTCCAAAGTGTCGTAAATGAGTGAAGAAGTGTTGAACGGAAAGACAACGTGGATTGCTGTGATTGTGAGACTAGCAGATGATCGATCGGAGCTGCAGTGAAGAGGACGGCGGTGTTTGTGGGAGTTGGAGCTGAAGATGGGAGCAGGAACCATGTCTTCAGAACCTCAGGAAGGTTCTGTCAGAGAACAACGTTCTGCTGCTGAAGGAACCATCGTCCAGAACGAGGAGGAGCTCTGTCGTCAGCGCAGACTGCTGGATAGCAGCTGGAACCCGCAGCTGCAGCTCAACCGCATAGGTATGTAATCTACATCAGAAACAGAGAAGCTCTGCATGTGGTGGTGCGTGATTGGAACTATAATAAACACATAAAACACATTCATCTTTGCTCATCTTTTTCTGCTAGTCCTGTGTTCAGACTTGTCACCTTTTGGGCTGGGAGGGGCTCTCACTGCCTCTGTGCCGCACGTGGCGTGCTCCCTGTACTTACGCACACGCTGCAGTAGCCGCGTTTACATGGGCAAAAGTAATCGGAAAGAACGCCTGATCGGAAAGAAAATGTGTCATGTAAACGCGCCGTTCGGAATAGTCTGCCCCGGTCAGACTCTTTCGGATCAAACTTTCTTTCCGATCGAGATAGGTGGGTTATACCGATCCTTTATCCGATCGTGGTACATGTAAACGGTCATTCCAATCGTGTGTCACTACTGCTCTGGTTTATGTCATTCATAGACGGTGTTTCTCTGATAGAAAGCTTTGGAGCGCATACGGGACCAATCAGATGTTCTGCGGCGGCCCCCTGAAAAGCGCCGCTCCGCTCTCACCCCGCTGGCTCTCCCCTCTCTCTCACCCCTCACGAGGGGGCTGCCGGGGAGGAGCGCTTCGTGCCCACTGAGGTCTGGACCCGGCACCCGAGCTCTGCGTTCGGGCTCCGGTGCCAGTGGACCGAGTGAACCTCTCTGAGCAGAGCAGGCGGATTTATTGTGTTGGGGGGGGGTGCTTGGTTACGTTTGCGTTTTGTTGTGTTATGTGTGAGAATTCGGACTGCGAGCCGACCCGCCGCTCTGGGTTAGCGGCTGCAGGACTCAGGAGGACAGAGCAGAGCTCGGCCCGTCAGCTCACACATTTGGGTCGGTGTGTGAGCTTCAAAGCAGAAATGTCGCTCAGTCCTTAGAAACTGTCCAAACAATCATGTGGATTTGTGTTTCCAGTTGTGTCCCGACAAAATAAAGGCTGAATAAAGGCTTATTCCCAAACATTTGCGTGCAGCCAAGCTAATGTTGTTAGCCGGTGTTTATAGCCTCTCCTAACCCTGGCTTCAAGCTCCCCCTGCACAAAAAAAGCAGTGACCACACGGATTAAATATAAAACGATGAGCGAATATATGCTTCATAATATTCATAACATTAATAAAAGCAAGTTTGGAAGATCGTCTCGTATATTACCGAGCTACTGCATAAATGTATGTGACAGCAAAGGGTTGTTTACAACGGGACACTTCCTTCCGGGAGTTTTTACACTACTGCGCATGCCCAAATGATTTATTCAGAACGAAACTGTGACCCATGGGAACGCTTGTTCTGATCGGAGAAAGGTTTTCTGTGCCCATGTGCACGGGTGAATTGTAACCCGACCATTGATCCGATCAAGATATTTTGCCCATGTAAACGCGGCTAGTGTCAGAACCACAAAGTGAAAGAGGTTTCATTCAAGATCATTCATAGGTTTTATCCAACAAATCAGTATATGCAAAGGCTAAAAAGGGATATTGATAAAAACTGTTCTTTCTGTTCTCAGTCTGAGGAAACGTTGGTGCATATTTTTTGGACCTGCAAGTACACTGAAAGAATATGGGACAAATGGACAAACTTGATAAAAACACAAATTTATACACATTTTACATGGAAAAACATCTTATTTGGTTACGTTAATTATGATAATACACTTTTATCTCAATTTTATTTAATAAATCTTCTGATTTTAATACCAAGTTATATTCACAAAATTCAGCAATAATTACTAATAATACTACTAATAACTAATTTTCTTGATTTACTAGCCCAAGTTAGATGTTACTTACATTCCATTTCCCCCAGTACAAACAAAGAAGCAATTAAAACGTATCACCTTGCTCAGCTGTATAATTTAATCAAATCAATATAATTTAATATAAGTTTATTCTCTTGCTTGTATATCCCCTGGCGTTTACTTTGAACATATGATGTACAGTTTACTGTTGCTTGTTCTTTTGCTGTATGTCACTTCTGTTCTGCATCAATTAAAAAAAAAAAAGTTTCAGAACCACACATCCTCATTTTACAACAGAAGTTTCCATCTTGTGAGAAAATACGACACAGCCGCCCGCCGGGGGATTTCATGTTGGGGGGTAATACTGTTCTCTTTAACTCCGTAACGCCAAACATGAACGCGCACTGTTAGAGTTCGATGGAGATAACTACATGTTTTTTTTGGGAACAATTTTGTGCAGCGCAAAGTTGCGTATGGTGTCAATTCAGTGCCTAAAAAATTGTGCATCAAAACAGTAAAACTGCGCATCAGAACCCCAATCTGAGAATCAAAATGCATAAGCTATCAATTGCAACCAAAAACTATAACCTAAAGCACATATTTCTCAGTTGCTGATTTGTTTTCTCGCCATTCTGAAACCCTGTTTTTGAGGTGCAGTTTTATTTTGAAATCCTCTTTTTAAGTAGCGCTTTTATTTTTTGCGGTTTTGATTCTAAAACCTTTCGACATGTAAAAATAGCGACATATCAGTCAAGGGGAGGGGAGGCGGGACATCCCCGACATCCAGAAGCTTATTGGCTACCGAATAACACAGAGTCTCACTTCAACATATCAGTTTCAAAGGGTGAGTGCCTCATGTTTTTGATGATCAGAAATGATCAAACGTGTACTTTATGTAGGACGCCAGCACAGTCAGATGAGGAGCTCTACCAGTAGCTGCTAGTGAAAAAAGACATTGGAAAGTAAGACGTTGCATGAGAAACTATCACCAATGTTCTCCTGTGTTAGCATGCTAGCTAGCTCAATGCTAGCGGGGTTTCCTGCTCTCTTCATGACTTTTATGGATTAAACAAAGTCCATGTTTTTACGACAGTTTCAGGATCGGCCATGTCAAACCTGGGAATAATTGCCCGTGAATTGTCACTAGGATTAATCAAATATTTCTTCAAGACGTACATTCATGTATAACCTATAAGGTTTCTCATTGTTTCCTTTAGGGATTACAGAGGAAATTGAACAACAAAGCAACATATTGGTGTGCCGTATTTACAAAATGTATGCGTCTGCACTATGCAGACTGGCAGAATGAGTGAATCAGAGCAGAGTAAATTGTAGCAGACCAACAAAAACCTGCTTTATTCCCCTTAAAATTATCCCAGTATTAAACATTTAGAGCTGGGGTCACCAACCTTTTTGAGACTGAGGGCTATTTCATGGGCACTAAGTGGTATGAAGGGCGCCACAGGACCCGTTTACTAGAAACCTCCTAGCGCCCCCCCCACCCCCCCACACACACAAACACAATTTGAGGACACCCTTTTGTGTGCCCTATTTTTATTTGCTCATTTTACACAGAAATATGCATGAATTTTCTAGACTTGTATTACTTGGGGGGGTCAAACTCGCACTGGCGCCCGCGGGCACAGGGTTGGTGACCCCTGATTTATAGAATTAGTAGTTATTTTTAAAATTAGGTGGTGGTTTAAAATGGACTATTCCTGTATGTCTGTTGTTTTCTATAAGGGCCATTGTTATACATACCATAACAAAAAAGGCAGAAATACTGAGCCAGCTACGACGTGGTTGTCTACAACTTCTTAAATCTCATGGAAACTATTTTAATCTTAATTTTTCTCTTCTTTTTTTGGTTAATTGACTTTGCCGTTTTCCGGGCCCAAAGATGCGAAGGTATGATGCATCATGCATGTCAACATGTGTATGATTAATGAAGCCCCTGCAGCATTAAAAGAAAAAAATTATAGTACTTACCTGTGAAATGATACACCTTCCTCCTTCATGGACTCAGTTCTCTGAATCTGGCAGTTGAAACCCAAACAATGAACTGGCATTGTGCAAAAAATGTGTTCACATGCATTCACTGCAGCAGTAACTTGACCTCACCAAGATGGCGGTGCTCTCCTCCCATGAGGAACCTCTAGTGATATAACTCATTGGCCGGAAACCCCGCTAGCATTGAGCTAGCTAGCATGCTAATGTAGCATGTATGTCTTACATAAACTTTACAAAGTTGGTTTTAATTAATTTGGGCTAGTTTGGTTCTACTCATTGAGGAATGTGAATGTTTAAAAACCATAGACAAGACTTGAGTTGCTTCTCAAGGCGTCCATTAGGCCTTATGAAAGAGTTTTTATAGTTCTCTTTTGGGAAAACGAAAAGAAAGAAACACTCCAGCAGATTTGTTGGAATGAGAAGGGGGTTAGTTCCTACCGCACTGGCAGTGAAGAGGGCAGAATCCAAGTCAGGATTGGGGCTCCTTTTTAGCTCACCATCTGCAGAGGATTTATCCTCTTTTTTTCCTTCTGGGAGTGGTAAAACTCCCTGATAAACAGTTCTGTCCAGTGCTCAGGTTGAGCATCCAGTAAATTGGTCTGCAAGACGACCAGTCTTGCGACCTGGCCAGTTAAAACAGGGTCAATAAATAAACAATAATTTCCTTTGATCAAAAGAAAGCATATTCCCACAACCTCCTTAACATAATAAAAAAATGCATATGCAATTCATAATCAGGAGGAAACTACAAAAAATATCTTAAGTGCATAATCGATAGTTGTACAACATTTCAAAATTCTATTTCAATGTAGATGATCATCAATTTTATTTCAACGAGTACTCACAATTTATATTTCAACATTATTTATCAAGCAGAAAAATAGTACATTTTAACCACATCCAATTATAAAAAAACAATTAATTTAAGCTGGTGCCCGCGCCAGCTTTCTCAATCATGGCTGCACTCACCAGTTCACTTTTTGCTCAACTGTGCAGATTTAAATCCCGGCTTCAGATAATTAATGCTGATCTGCAGCAGCGGTACACAGCCCAGCTCCCTCGTACTTGCAACCTGTCAGTGCTTTGACAGGTCTCCCAAAAACAAAAGCCACGTCACTATAGAAATTATAGTCTCGCGGTATTTGCACAGCGCAAGGGAACCGGCAAATTTAAAGTGATAGCGCAGAATTTTATCGGGGCTACACTAACACAGGAGAACAATGGTGATAGTTTTTCATACATCTTACTGTCTAACATCTTTTTTAGTAGCATCTACTGGTGGAGCTCCTTATCTGACTGTGCTGGCGTCCTCCGGTTACATAAAGTACACGTTTGATAGTGTAATATAGTGAAATATATGAAAAACATGAGAGACTCACCCTTTGAAAGTGGTCTGTTGACGTAAGACTCTGTGTTATTCGGTAGCCAATGAGCTTCTGGATGTCGGGGATGTCCCACCTCTCCTCCCCATGACTGATATGTCGCTGTTTTTCATGTCGAAAGGTTTTCAAAATAGACTGCAACTCAAAAACAGGATTTCAGAATGGTGAAAAAACAAATCGGCAACTGAGAAATATGATTGTGCTTTGGAGGCAAATTATAGCTTTTGGTTTCTTAATTTATGCATTTTGATTCTCAGATTTGGTGTTTTGATGCGCGGTTTTGCTGTTTTGATGCGCAATTTTTTAGGCGCTGAATTGACACCATAGTTATGTGTCTGTATAAACAAAGGCGTAGCCTCCTTCTCCGTGTTCTTCATGGATGTCTGGCTCATGGCGAATAAAATTCTCCTTGTTTTGTTTTTGTCCCTGCAGTTCTCCCCCAGCATTGGATGACTGAAGAGGAAGATCTCTGCAACCAGCAGAGGAACTTCAGGGTGGAACAGGAGGAACCAGAACCTCCACAGATTAAAGAGGAACAGGAGGAACCAGAACCTCCACAGATTAAAGAGGAACAGGAGGAACCAGAACCTCCACAGATTAAAGAGGAACAGGAGGAACCAGAACCTCCACAGATTAAAGAGGAAGCAGGGGAACTCTGCATCAGTCAGGAAGAAGAGCAGCTTGATCTGAAGCAGGAGACTGATACCTTGATGGAGATTCCTACTTATGAGGAAGATGAGAACAGTGAAGCAGATCTAAACAATCAGCAGAGCTTTAATGTAACTGATAGTCAGGATGAAGAAGGAAACCAACATGAAGAATCAACATCAACTACAGATGAAGAGACAGAATCAACATCAACTACAGATGAAGAGACAGAATCATCATCAACTACAGATGAAGAGACAGAATCAACATCAACTACAGATGAAGAGACAGAATCAACATCAACTACAGATGAAGAGACAGAATCAACATCAACTACAGATGAAGAGACAGACCCACAGAACAGAGATCAGAGGAAGAGAAGAGACAGACGCATGTCAGAAAGTCAGTGTGACTCTGATGTTAGAAAAAATCCCAAGACTAATCTGGGTAAGAAATATAAAAAATCTCAAAAAGAAAAGAGACTTTCCTCTATCAAGTCTGGTAAAAACTCAAGAATAATTACTAACCCGTCTGACTACATGGAAACTGGGTCTGATGAAAGATGTTATATATGTAAAGAATGTGGTAAAAGCTTTTGTAACAAGTCTCTGTTCAAAATTCACACAAGAATCCATGCAAAAGATAAGCGATTTTCTTGTAAAGAATGTGAGAAAAGCTTTAGTCACAGATCTGATCTCAAAAGACACATGAGAACTCACACAGGAGAAAAGCCTTTTCAGTGTAAAGAATGTAATAAAAAATTTAGTCGTCTATCTCACCTCAAATCACACATGAGAACTCACACAGGAGAAAAGCCTTTTTTGTGTAAAGAATGTAAAAAAAGTTTTCGTGATGTATCTTATCTCAAAAAACACATGAGAACTCACACAGGAGAAAAGCCTTTTTCATGTAAAGAATGTAAGAAAAGCTTTAGTCGTATATCTCATCTCAAAACACACATGAGAATTCACACAGGAGCAAAGCCTTTTTCATGTAAAGAATGTAAAAAAAGTTTTAATCAATTATCTCATCTCAAAAAACACATGAGAACTCACACAGGAGAAAAGCCTTTTTTGTGTAAAGAATGTAAAAAAAGTTTTCGTGATGTATCTTATCTCAAAAAACACATGAGAACTCACACAGGAGAAAAGCCTTTTTCATGTAAAGAATGTAAGAAAAGCTTTAGCCGTATATCTAGTCTCAAAACACACATGAGAATTCACACAGGAGAAAAGCCTTTTTCGTGTAAAGAATGTAAAAAAAGTTTTCGTGATGTATCTTATCTCAGAAAACACATGATAACTCATACAGGAGAAAAGCCTTTTTCATGTAAAGAATGTAAAAAAAGTTTTAATCAATTATCTCATCTCAAAACACACATGAGAACTCACACAGAAGAAAAGCCTTTTTCTTGTAAAGAATGTAAAAAAAGTTTCGTGATGTATCTAATCTCAAAAGACACATGAGAACTCACACAGGAGAAAAGCCTTTTTCTTGTAAAGAATGTAAAAAAAGTTTTCGTGATGTATCTTATCTCAAAACACACATGAGAACTCATACAGGAGAAAAGCCTTTTTCATGTAAAGAATGTAAAAAAAGTTTTAATCAATTATCTCATCTCAAAAGACACATGAGAACTCATACAGGAGAAAAGCCTTTTTCTTGTAAAGAATGTAAAAAAGGTTTTCGTCAAGTATCTAATCTAAACGCACACGTGACAACTTGTAAGACTTTCTTGACAATGTAAGGATTTAGTTTAAACTCTAATTTCTAAACTTTTCCAATAAGAGGCCAACCTCTCACCTCTGTACCACAGCAGAAGACATTATTTTACAGGGGAAAAGTTCTGTATCTCAGAAAAATTTAATATTTTAAAATAAGTTTTTAATGCCTAAAACTTCTGGGGGAAAACCCCAATGTTCTAATGAACTCCATAGCAACCTGATCTTACATTTCATGTACACAGAGCCACAGGCTGATGGTCTCCATACCATATTGATGTAGTAACTTCATTATAGGGAGGTACAAGTGAGTGTTGAATGTGTAGAAATTAATTTTTCCAAAAAATAAATTTAAAAAAAGCTTTGGTTGTTTTGATAAATGATTCACTACAGGAGGTCCTTTGTCCCAACAGCAGTTAGACTATAGAATGTCACAGTTTAGAACTGCTGAAACTGCTGCTGGATTTACTTATTTAGTCATGACATGTACTTTTACTTCCACTTTTTATTACTATTTTAATTTTTACTGACTATTTGTTTTTCGAACTGCTATATTTCTTGTTTGGCTGCTGTAACAACTAAAATTCCCTCCGGGGATCAATAAAGTCTTGTCTTGTCGTATCCTAACTTTCTTGGACAGCTTTTTTAGGTTTTCATCTTCTCTAAGCCACAATTATCAAAAGCAACAAAGTAAATGATCAATACATTTCAATCTATGTGTAATGAAACTACGTAAAGGAAAATGTTCACAAAATGAATTATTTTAGATGTACCTGTTACCGTATTTTCACGACTATAAGGCGCACTAAAAAGTCATGAATTTTCTTCCGCCAGCGGGGGGCGCCCTATGAGCCGGTGCGCCTATTGTGTAGTTGTGGGTCGTAGAAGAAGATGGAGTGAGGGAGGGAGAGAGACGTAAAGGCCAAGTGGAACCTACCTGCAGTGCAACTATCTACATTTTAAAGCCTTCTATGCTCCTTCCTCATAATAATCCTCAACCATTTCAGTACAGGAGGAGTAAGCAGAGAAGCAGCTGGAACACTACTTTAGGCTGGTGCTTTCGCTAGCGCATAGGAGAAATGCAGAGAGACACTGGCGCAGTTCTGTGTGTGTGTGTGTGTGTGCTGAAAGGAGCAGGTTTTAGCCAGTGCATATGAAGAGAGGAGACCCGCAAGTCTGTCTGTGTGTCTCTGTGTATGTGTGTGTACTGAAGAAAGGAGACGGCACACACAGACACACACACACAGACACACACACACAGCGTCTGTGTGTGTGTGTCTGTGTGTTTAGTGCTTGTAAGGAGGAAGGGAGACAAGAGCGCTGCAAGTGAGTGACCATTCAGTTTGTGATCAGTTAGGGAGAACAGTAACAAAATAAAAATGTTTCCTCTAAAAAAAACTGAGACTGGATGTTTTATTAACCCACTCTAGAAGCGCTGAGGTTCTGAACGGGACATTAACGTGCGCGCGACTTAACACCCGGTGCGCCTTTTGTATGTGTAAAAGATGGAAAAATCCCCCGTGACTGAGGCCGCGCCTTATCATCCGGTGCGCCCTATGGTCGTGAAAAAATGAAATGAGTTGTTTTGAATTATTAGAGCTAACATAAAGTAGAGTTAATATCTAGTAGAGTTAACATTTAGTAGATATAGGTATCGTTAAGATTCTACTCTCTCTATTTCACTCTGTTACCTTATTGGTATTCTTTAAGTTTACACTAAAATAAAATGATCAATAAATACGATGTGTATTTGTAGGTAACAACTCAGATAAACAGTGCCAAAATGCAGAGTATATCAAATGGCCTCCTCACTGCAGAGAAATATAACAATGTTGTATTTTATTTATTTTCAGGCACAATATGGTCTTTCAGCCTACTAATATTGTAATCCCTGTTTTAAATCGCACATTAGAACAACTGTTATTCCTGTTTTTATTTGACTATTTTAAGAATAAAAATAATAAACTTAATTTGTATAGCACCTTTCAAGATAAAACTCACAAAGTGCTTCACAGTAAAACACAGAATATAATACAAAAAAAATAAATAAGAAAAAGCTTTTTTAAACAGATAGGTTTTTAGTTGCTTTTTAAAAGAAAATGCTGAGTCTGCAGATCTGAGGCTGAGAGGAAGGGAGTTCCAGAGGTGTGGAGTCATTGCTGCAAAGGCTCTGTCACCTTTAGTCTTTAACCGGGTTCTCTTAACAACCAGCAGACTCTGGTCACATGATCTCAGGGACCTACTGGGAGTGTACGTCTGCAAAAGGTCTTTTAAGTAGAATGATGCTTGGTTATTGTGTATAGCGGATAGAATCAGTGCAGCTGGAATAATAATGGGGTGAAAGACAAGTTTAAAAAAAACACAATGATGATCAGAAATTAAAATGTCAACAGAAATATGCACACCTAATGTAAAAATAAGGTCTAGTGTTCCACCTTTAACATGTGTGGACCCAGACTCATGCTGAATAGAATTAAAAGAGTCCATGAGACTCTGAAACCTCTGGCAAAGAGGTCAGAGTCATCATTAATGTGCATGTTAAAATCACCAAAGATGATCAGGTTAGACAGCTTCATAGTGGGAGATAAAAAGTCACACAAACACACACCATAAATAACAAAACAATAGTTCATAAAATAGAAGTTCATATCAGGCAGATTTGTTAAACAGCCATACCGAACCGAAACGTATGGAACAGAGCCCTATGAGACTCTGAATGGAACCGAATTGAGAATTTAGCGTATCGTTACACCCCTAGACATAAATCTGATGGAGAAATCAATAGAATCTGCAGTTTGGATCAGTTTCTATTGAAAAAGGCTGCATAAATATGACAGACAGCTTTCAGGTTCAGATGCAGTTCTGAAAAACAGCAGAAACATGATCTGATGGAGGCTCTCATTTATCCTCATTATTCTTCCAAACAGCCCAATCAAGTTGGCCCAAAGGCACATTGTCAGAGCAACATGTTGTCTATGAAGAACCTACTCAGCTGTGCTACAAATAACAACAAACATCCAAACACAACGGTAAACAATCAAGACCAACACAACTGTCAACATCCAGAATCCAGCAAATAACCCAAACAGAACATTATTACCCACAATGCACCTGCACAGGTCCTGCAGCAGACAGGGTCTTTCCAATAACTTTATTAGTCTCATCTTTTTGAAACTGGAAATATTTTTCTTCAACGTTTAAAACATAAAACAGGAAAATAAAATGTTTGACAATCCACTTGATGAGAAGCTGCAGAAAGACTGAAATCCATCAGATTGTAAAAACGTAGAGGTGGTCCTTTGATGATGATGATGATGATGAAGATCAGACGCTGATGTCACTGATGTTCTGGCTGTTGATGGGCTGGATGTGGGTCCTGGTGGTGCTGAAGAATGAAAGATCCTTCTAGCTGCAGTCATTCCTGAAGGAAGCTCATTGCAGCTGTTCTCTCCTGACAGATGGAATGATGGGAAATGAAGTTCATGTTGAAGTGTGCTCCAAGCAGAACAGAAAGGTCTCACCTCAAAGTCAGGACTTGGATCAGCTGCTGTTCTCTGGGAGCGTGCACGTGCTGCTGCATGTGCTTCTGTCATGGCGTTCTGGATGAGCTGCTGAGGTCTGTTTGCATCCAGACTCTCAGCTGCTTTAGTCAAACTGCTGAGCGATGGAACAATGGAGCCGTTTCTGAAGGAAGAGGATCAAACATGATGCTCTGCATCCGTTTGCTTCAGGAAGTGGAGGTTTTTTAGAGTCTCCAGACTGTTTCTGAACGGCCACAGAAAAGCAGCTGATGTGCTTCTGTCTCCTACCAGCAGGGAGCGCTCTCAGCCGGACAGAACAGATCCTCAATGCTGCTCTGAGAAGGACTCTTCTGTTCCAGAAGCAGAGACTGTTCACATCCAGGAGAATCTGGACTCCAATGAATCCCAGAGAATCTCCTCTCTGCTGTTTGGACACTTTGACCAGCAGAGGGCAGCAGAACTTTCAGCAACTCTGGATCTGATCCACAAAAACAATCCATGGATGATCAGATTTCAGAAGATTTGAAGGATCAAAGACAAAGATGTTGTGAAGAGAAGATGTGAGAAGAAAGTCCAGAATGAATCCACTCTGACTTGTCCTCATGTCTCTGAAGCTTGTGTCTTCATGTCTTCACCTCAGAGTTTCTTCTGGATTCCATGGGGATCAATAATATGGATCATGTTCTGTTGTCATCAGAACTTCAGGCTTTTCTCTGCTGATGATCTCTGAGCTGAACTTCTTGGAGGAATTCCTGAATCTGGGATTTGGAGCCAACAGTCAGAACAAAGGAGGTTTCCATTTCTTCTAAGCTCTGCCAGAAGAAAAGAGCTGAAGCTTGTTGATTTTTTTTGTAGATGTGTTTAAACTGATCGTTTACAATAAGCAGGAAAATGCTAATTGCGACTAGCTTTAGCATGTAGTGTAACGTGTTGGGTTAGTCTGTCTCTGTGTAGCTAAAAACGACCTTAAACAAATGTTCAAAGTTCTAAAGGGGACTTTTATTAAATTGACCATAGACTAGTCTGTTTTCACACACCGACCGTCACCGAGCTGCTGTCTGAGCCCATTCCAACCCCCCCACCTCAGAGGTTCCCGCCTCCTCTTCCTCCTCTTCCTCCTCTTCCTCTGCTGTACACTCAGAGTTTGTCTGCAGAACATTTTCTTTCTCCCGCCAACAGTTGTCCTGACCATCAGCCAGCTGAGCACGTGCACGTTTTATTTCCTGCTTGCTCAAAGTGAAAGGAGCTCTTCAGCTTTTGGCCTCAGCGTAGCAGAGCAGAAAAAAACAGAACATTCTAGAGTTTTTAGTTTAAAACTTTTGTTCCCATTTTAGATGATTTCTTTATTGGGAAGCTCTTTGGTACCTTCAAGGACTTTTAAAGTGCTAAATGAATAAAGTTTCATTCATTCATGATCCTTTGAATAAAATAAATCACATTATTTATGAAATAAAACACTAAATAGTGGATCCTCTCCCGTCTTTTAGGGCTGCAGCTCATCACGTCTCATGTTTTGTGTAGCTGCTGTGGTCTGAACGTCTGTTTCTCATCCAGTAATGATGAAAAAAGCACATGTCTGTGTCTTCTGCTGCAGTTCATCATATTTCTGTTACCTTTTCACCATACAGAGTCCCTCGTTTATTGCAGGAGTTATGTTCTAAAAATAACCGTAGTTGGTGAAATCCACGGATTCTGATTCCAGACGTTTATGGCAGGAAAACTCCTCACCGCCTAAATACACTTTTCTCACACAGACATGAACATTTTCAACATTTTCCTCTCAGAATGAAAACAAAGATCTGATGATGGATCACAGATTTCTGATCTGAAGAGCTCAGTGTTTCTGAACAGGAGACGCGGACTGAGGAGATTGACTGACAGGGTCTCCAGCCAATCAGGACACAGAACAGGGTGCTGTTTAAAAAAGGCAGCAGAATTGATCTGAAAGAACGAGCTAAACCAGGAAAGATGAACTGAGGCACAGAAAGAGAAGACTGTCCTCTGTTCTGATTGACAGATTTGAGAGGCTTTCAGATCAGGACACAGACTACAGACGGAGGGAAGAAATGTCACGTCTTGATGGTGGGTCTCTGATATTGTTCAGCGGGCCGGACCTGACATGGAGACGGGCCGGATCCAGCCCACGGGCCGCAGTTTGCCCCCCCCCCCTGGGTTAGATGAACATAGGACACCGACCTTAGTACTACTAAACTCAAGGATTACCAATCCATGAGCACCGTTTAGTAAACTGTGTGTACAGAATACTAAACCGTGAGCACAGTTTACTAAATGGTGGATTAATCAGTTGTGCTCGTACTGTTGCACAATCACACACAGTTATTGCATGTGCGTGTCTCTGAGCAGAGCAGACAGACTCTTAGCTTCGTGTTAGCAGGGATGTGAGGGGGCTGTGGTACAGTGTGCGCAACAGAGGAGACTTCGGACCGCAGACGGTTTCCCTGTTCTGCCGCCCAGACTCCAGAACCGCGTCTCCCCAGAGATTAGTGTTTCCAGACCGAGGACGGGTGGAAGAGGCTTTTGGGGGACCAGTCCTGACAAACCATCGACACACAATCATGTGAACTTGTGTTACCATTCAGGTCCAGACAAAACAAAGGCTGATGGTTATTCCAGTTAAATTGATCCACGGCTAAATCTGTTATTAGCACGGCTAATGTTGTTAGCATGCATGTTGTATTAACCTATTAACTTAATCCTAACCCTTCTTCTATGTCAGTTCAGCAAAATAAAAGCCCTGCGCGCATGAATTTAAAAAACTATAAGCAAACAAGCACTTAGTAAAAATCACAACAATCATAAACGCCCGTTTAGAAGATCATCTCCCTGTGTGGATCAGAGCTTAGCATTGTTTACTTCATGTCAGCTTCATCCTTTTTCTCCTCTTCATCACAGATTGCCAAGAATTCCTGGGAAAATGCCTGAGTTTGCCCCCCCACTGGAGGGGGGGGTGTCACCAGTCATTGTTTCAAGAACCCACAGAACCTTCTGGCGAGGGGGCGTGTCTGCGGGTGGTCTTCTCTCCTGGACTCAGTGGGTGGTGGTCCTGAAGCTGTCACTTCCTGTCATCTTGATCGACGAGGCACTAAAATTCTTGGCGAGGAACTACATTGAACCAGGAAGCCAGATGCAGGTGGGAGGAGCTTCCAGCGTCTTCAGGTTGTTCTTAGTTCCTCTGGTCTGATGTTCTGGTGTTTCCTTCTGTCCCTCAAACCCAGAGGAACACGAGGAGGAAGAGGAGCTGCAGAGGTCGGGCGGCGGCGTAGTCGGGGTCGTGATGCTGAAGCTGCGGCAGTTGCTGAGGGGCGTGTCCTGGTCATTTGTGCTGATCTTGGCGCCGCTGGTGTTTTGGACTCTGACATCACCAACATCTTCTGGGAGTAAAAACCCCTTTCCCTGTTGATGTGGGACAGAGGGGGGGTGATCTGATCTTTATTTCCATGTTAGTGTGAGGTCACCGCTGCTGCTCAAAGGTTGGATCATTGCCTTCTTTGGGAGCCCGGTTCCTTTTCTGCAGAACTGAAACAGAACGTCCCATCAGAACCAGCTGGTGCTACCGGTTGGTGTGACGTTTGGCTCCTCGGATGATGAGCTGGAAACTTCTGAGGTCCAGGAGCCTGGTCCTGTTCCTGCTGCTGGTACGTTCAAGTTCCCCAGCATCAGAGGATCCTTCCACCAGGGCAGTGAGCTCATTTCTGACCCTTTCTTAGGAAATCCTGCAGAAAGTAACTCCCTGAACCTCTGCAAAGAGAGCCTCTTCCATGACACTTCAGTAGATGTCACTGTAGAACCCAAAAAAACAGCAACAAAACAAAAAATGGATTCAGAAAAATTGATATTGCAGACCCTTCAGTCGAATACCTGAAGAAGTTCAAATTAGATGATGTTGCTGTGGAGGAACAGAAAGTCATTTTTAGTGAGTCTGAGCAGGAAATTTTCTATTTTAACCCTTTAAATCAGGATGTCTGCCAGGCTCTGTGCTCAAAGTTAAATATTGAGTTCCAAAATTGTAACGCCCCACCTGCTCCTCCCATTGGTTTGTTAGGGCCCCCCTGCACCAACGAAAGAATCATTGGAGATGGAAATTGTTACTTTAGGGCCATCTCTCAGGCTGTGAGCGGATCCCAAAACAGCCACAGAAAAATTCAGTTAGCTGAAGTGAAACAATTAGAAACAAACCCTGATCTGTATAGCTGGGTAATTGGGCGGGAGTACTCCTCTGTGGCTGAGTACATCAATAAATCTAAAATGTGTTTCGTTAGTGTTTGGACCACAGACGTAGATATTCAAGCCACAGCTGATTTGTTAGGAGTAAATGTTTTTGTCTTGAACATGTCATGAGGAATGTTAAAGTGAAAAGAAAAAACAAAATATAGAGACGATTCTGCTCACAGGACCATGATGAAAACTCTTAGCATACAAAAAAAACATCTGTAAATCTTTTGGTTTAGTGACATAAGTTAACCCTCAAATTTCTATTTTTTTAATTTCTTTGTTTAATTTTTTATTTTCTTCTGTGTTTGCTTAGTTTGGTTTTTACTTCTATTTCTGTTAATAGTTAAAATTTCAGAAGGTCAAAACAATTTTATTTTGTATTCAGACTTGTGTTGTATTGTTATAAATGTTGTATTTTTGTATTGTATTCTGCAAATGTTCAATAAAACTAAGATGATGACACTGAATGTGATGACATTTCCAAATGTGTGTAGATTTCTGTTCCAGTAGCATCAGCTGAGTCAGAGCTGCTCTGGAGGAAGAAATGAAGTCACTGATAGACAACAAGACTTTCAGCCTCACTAAGTTACCTGTGGGGGGGGGTCTATGCTGTTAAGACTGACGCTGATGGAGGTGATGAATATAAAGGAAGGTTTGTGGCTAAAGGCTATAACCAGAAAGAAGATTTCAGTGAGACTTTTTCATCCACTGCAGACATGATGAGTGTGATGCAGAAAGCAGCACAGGAAGGTTCAATCCTACACCAAATGGATGTCCAGACATCTATTTACATGCTCCAAGAGACTGAAATATTTGTGGAACAACCAGAAGGTTTTGACAAGAAAATGAAGAATAAATCACTTTATGGGCTAAAGCAACCAGGTTGACACTGGAACTCATTTGATTGAAAACGGTTTTGAACAGAATCCTGCAGATTACTGTCTCTAATCAAATCTTTTTTATTTCTGCCTCTAAGCCCAGTTATCTAACTAAATGTCATATTACTCCAATTCAATTCATATTTTTTTCATCTTAATTGATTATAATACTTGAACTCTCAAATCTCTAAGTGTGAGCCAGCAGATATACTCATTTAGAAAGATCTAAACAATATGCAGAGTGCATAAATGCATTGAGTTTCTATAGGGCTGCTATATAAACTCATCATCCTCTCACTCATGGTGCAGATGCTTTATTATAGTAGGACAAAATAATTCAGCAAAACACAGTAAAACAGCTAAACAACTAAACACATTTGGTCAAAAAGCCACACTTCAACCCAAATCCATCCAGACAGGCAAAGGGAATGATATCCCACAATCCCTAGCGGTGCCGATCTAACAGCAGCATCAAAGTTACACCTACTTATTGAATTAATTTGAATGAAAGGAAAATAACTGTCTGATTATTACTTGTTATTTTTAAGATGACTTAATCAAAAGTGATTTATCTTAACTGAAGCAAATAATGAAGTTAGAAAGTGTATTTTTAAACATCTATACTTGGATGATTGTAGTGGGATTTCAACAACCCGTCATCCACAGATAAAGTATGGAAGCACATTTGTTTGATCTACTTCAACCCGTTTGGACTCCGTCACTGAACACCGTCACTGCCTGGACCTCTTTCTGGGTCCTAGTGCCCTAAAGGTTACAGCTCCTGGTTCCACTAGAAAACAGTCCATTCTAGAGGCCACTCTGACGTCATCATCATCAAAGACAGCGTTACCTAGCAACCATACCAAGACCATAGCAGCTCTAGAGGGAAACAACAAACCATCAACGGCGGTTAAAGCAGTCAGACGTTTGTTCTGCAGCTCAGCAAAAATCTCTGGAAGAAACACAAGCTGGTGGAACCCTCCAAGAACCTGCAGGAGAACATCTGCTCCCGTCATGATGAGGTGATGAAGATGTTCTGATCAGAAGAGCATCTGTTCTCTCTGCTCTGTGGAAGAACATGAGGGACATCCAACAGTCTCAGCTGCAGCAGGAAGGACTGAGAAGCAGAGAGAGCTGGAGGAGAGTCAGCAACAAATCCAGCAGAGACTCCAGGACAGAGAGGAGAAAATTCAGCTCCATCTGTGATCAACACTCAAATTCGGCGATTTTAACCTCAGAAACTGTGGAAAACGTGTTGAGTTGACTGAAAAAGTATATTTAACACAGATCAGTTGAAAATATTTACTTAATTTACCTTTTTCTATTTTATCACGATTATGACTCTGCCTCACCTGACCGCACATCACTGCCCCCCTCAGTGAGTCCCCCCCCCTCAGCCAGCATCCATGTCCGTCATCTGACAGACTCTGAGGATGTGACAGCAGCTGTCAGAGCTCAGAGACAAACTGCAGGACATTCTGGCCGTGGTCCTCCCTTTGACCTGGACACTGGTTGCCATGGCGACCTGCACACTCAACAAGCTGGAAGTTAGAAGAAGCAAAAGAGACCAAAATGATTGATAAAGCAGGTTTTCCAGGGAAATACCACAAAGTGCTTTCCAAACTAGAACTAAGAATATTCAGCATGCATTTGGAAAAACTCATTAGCCTCTAGTGGAAAATGATGAGTCATTGTAAAAGCATTCTCTGAATGCTCAGAAAACTTCCTCTAAGGTTGTGGTTGTTTGGAGAAGTCCTCCTCTTCAAAGAAGTTCTCCTGACCATCTTCAAAGCCACTTTCTGCTTTTTCAAACGCTACTGTTCTACTGTGTTTCTTCAAAAATCCACTATTTGAGAAGCACTGGGCTGAGGCTACATCCTGGTCATCACTACATCACATGCATCTATGATCAGCCTTACCTGAAGAGGAGGGGGGTCAGGAGTATGAAGTGGCTCCTAAGCAAGTGGAGTCTGGTTAATGGTGGGTGGTGGGAGCACCGGTGGTACCAACACCAGGGAAGCAGGGGCGGGTGGGGTGTAGAGGCGGGAAGCGAGGGCGGGTGAGGCGTAGAGGCGGGGGGTGAGAGCGGAAGGTGGGTAGAGATGGCCAGCGAGGGAAGGGGTGGGTAGCGCCACTTGCAGCTTTAATTTACTCTTGAACTTACCCGGGTAACGTCACATGCTCTGCTATTTTTGAACAGAGTCCAGGTTAGGAACCAGCAGAGAAACAACAAAGAGCAGAAACCCACACTGTGGGAAAGAATCCACACTTCTGACTGATGTTCACGTCCACTTTATTCCTCATAGATAAGATTGGAACAGAACACTGAGAACCAAAGAGAACAGAGGAACAGTTCTAATGTCTACTAGAAAACAGGAATCACATGAAACACACAAACACCAGTCTGGTTCTGTATCCGCCTGAAAACTTCCTTCTGACATTTTTTAGGAAAATCTTTTCCTCACTTAACTTGGTTTAACAAAATATAAAATGTGGTTACTACTTTTTAAGTAAAATAATAATCAAATGTTCACTGATCACATAAAAAGTGTCAGAATTAAAGACATCTACAAAATCTTTCTAGTGTTGTCATGGTAACACACATGAACAACATACTCATCATCTCAGCTTAAACTACAATCACATTGAATCCTTTCCAGATTTAACTCTAATAATACAAAACAACACGTTTCTATTAGCGGATACATTTGAAAGAATTCCTTGTGTGGAATTTTTTTTACATTTTTGTCAATGAAAGGAGCAAAGCTCTTATTGTCTAGTATCTTTACACAGATTTAAACATATTGGTTTTTTTATTTTTAATGGTTTGATAATTGTTGCTTAAAGAATATAAAATACAAAGACTGTTGTAGAAATTTAGAATATCATATCAATCTCATGAAAAAAGGATGTTTTCAGCTCATGTCAGTCTGTTCTGTTATGAGTGACAGTTATAGTGTTTTATGACTGTGTTTTAAATCTGTTAATGGGCTGATTATTTTGAACTTGTTTTTGGAGACCTCTAGCGGTCACGCCAGGTACTGTTGTTCAACACATTTATTTGAATAATCTTTATTGAAAAGTGCACATGTAGAAACAGAGAGGATTGGCTAGCATGCACACACTTTGTCAGTGGAAAGAATTTGTTGCATACATCTCAATGAAGAGGTTGCATTGCCGGTATGTGGAGAAAATTTAATATTGAGACTTTTGCATTTCGATATAAGAAACATGTTTATCAGTCTATTATTTTTGGAGTTTGTAAAGTTGGGATGCAGTGCTATGCATATATATACACGTTAATTGTACTGATCATTTGCTTTCTGTTTTACCCTTTTAAGTATCATTAAACCTGATGACTACGTTCGACGGTCTCCAGAGTCGTGATATGAGACATGATATGAGTGTTCAAAAGCTCCTGCATTGGATATGCATGAAACAGCACACAGTCTTTAGAAAACGGTTCATTGTTATGTGTTCAACACTAACTTGTGTCTCCTTCTTATTGAATGACTGCATCAATGTGTTATGTAGGCCAACAGTCTGTGGTTCTGTGTTCATGTAATGAAAGCTCGGGCTGCTTTGGAGTATATGAGCACATTAGGGTTTGATCCCAAGAGTTATAAAAATTAAAAACAAAAATTAAGCAAAATATAAAAATAAGTGAAAATATTCAAATTTTCTGAAATACAGAAACCAAAGTGATCGGCTGTGCTGCAGAGGCAAAGGGTTCGACCTCTGATCAGAATATCTTAAAATATCTTAAAATATCAGGCTTAAAATATTTCAATCTAAAAATCATAATTTTTAATAAAATGCTAGTTTCTGTCTTTATGGAAGAAAATGTGTACTTTTTCCAAATCTTTCCCTTTTCTCATGTAAACCTTGTGTTCCAGTGTCAAGTTTTTCTGATTTTAAAGTTTTTAATAAATCCTTTGTTAAAATGTTTTAAAATGTGTTCCTCTCATGTGAGTTCTCATGTGTTTTTTGAGACTAGATGAATCACTAAAACATTTATTGCATTCTATACAAGAAAAAGGCTTTTCTCCTGTATGAATTCTCGTGTGTGTTTTAAGATTAGATACATTACTAAAACTTTTTTTACATTCTTTACAAGAATAAGGCTTCTCTCCTGTGTGAGTTCTCATGTGTTTTTGGAGATGTGGTAATTGACTAAAACTTTTATCACATTCTTTGCAAGAAAAAGGCTTATCTCCTGTGTGAGTTCTCATGTGTCTCTTAAGATGAGATGTACGATTAAAACTTTTGTCACATTCTTTACAAGAAAAGGGCTTTTCTCCTGTATGAGTTCTCATGTGTTTTTGGAGCTCAGATAATTGACTAAAAGGTTTAGCACATTCTTTACAAGAAAAAGGCCATTCTCCTGTGTGAATTCTCATGTGATTTTTGAGACTAGATGATTCACTAAAACCTTTTTTACATTCTTTACAAGTAAAAGGCTTCTCTCCTGTATGAGTTCTCATGTGGCTCTTGAGATGAGATACACGACTAAAACATTTTTTACATTCTTTACAAGAAAAAGGCTTCTCTCCTGTGTGAGTTCTCATGTGTCTTCGGAGATGAGATGAATCACTAAAACCTTTATTACATTCTTTACAAGAAAGGGACTTTTCTCCTGATCGAGTTCCTACATTAAATGGTTTGTTAGCGATTCTTGAGTTTTCGCCAGACTTGAAGGAGGAAAGCTTTTTCTGTTTTGAAGATTCTTTGTGTTTCTTAACCAAATCATCCTTTCTACTACCATCAGAGTCACACTCACTGTGAGAGCTGTCCACACTTTGGACATGACTTCTGTCTCTTCTCTTCCTCTGATCTCTGTTCTGTGGGTCTGTCTCTTCATCTGTAGTTGATGTTGATTCTTCATGTTGGTTTCCTTCTTCATCCTGACTATCAGTTACATTAAAGCTCTGCTGATTGTTTAGATCTGCTTCACTGTTCTCATCTTCCTCATAAGTAGGAATCTCCATCAAGGTATCAGTCTCCTGCTTCAGATCAAGCTGATCTTCATCCTGACTGATGCAGAGTTCCTCTGGTTCCTCTTTGATCTGTGATGGTTCTGGATCCTCCGGTTCCTCTTTATAATGAGGAGGGTCTGGTTTCTCCAGTTCAACTCTGAAGTTCCTTTGTCGGTTGCAGAGATCTTCAGTCACTAAATCCTGGGGGAGGACTGCAGAAAAACAAAAGAGACACTTTTATGTTTTGAGGACTTTGTGTGTTGTTAATAAACATATTAACTGCTTATCTAAAAACACCAATTGTCTGTGAAGACTCTCATTCATACAGTTTGTTTCCATCACAGTAGTAGGTTTAAAAAATGCCATCTGGACATTATCATTCTTAAAATTGAAAACATTTCACCTTTGATCCAAATTGTCAATTGTGGATTAGCTGGTGAAAAAGCAGGTTTATAAGTGCTCTTGGGGGTGGAGTCAAACTTGAAACTGGAAAAACTTGATAGCCTTTTACCTAATCTAAATGACATTAACAGCTGAAAGAGATGGCCAGGTTGGGGAGTGTAGCCCCTGTCTCTCCAACTCTAGCTGAGAACAGAGGAGTCCTAAAGACCTGGAAGTGAAACTGGTTCGGTTTGTTTGTCTGGGACTGATTTAACCTGAGACCACCTCTTATTAAGAAAAGGTTTCTCTTTCTGAACAGAGACGCCTTCTTTCACTCACCGTGTCTTAATCCAAATGGTATTTTCCAATATCGACTCGATTTTCTCATTTTGAAACCATTTTTTCCCCAACTTCCTGTCCAGCAGCTGACCAAACACATGAGAGCTGAAGACCTCTTGTGTTGGACGTATTTTACTGTTACAACATGTGGTTATGAATCTTCTGACACACAAGGAGTATATTTGAATGAAGCACTTTATTAATTTAGGCTAGACTTTAGTTACATTACATTACAGTATTTTTAATAAGCACATACTTATGCATACAAACACACACACAAAGCATTTCAGTCACGCACACTATTTGTGCAAATGTGATCTTACACCTGTGCTCGAGTGGGTGTTTCTGTTCTTTTTCTGCCTTATTATGTTCTGTTCTGTTGATGATGGGATGTAAAAAATAAAGGAGAGAGAGCCCGGTCATTCCTACACCAAGAGCCCCACCGAAGCAGCAGTAGTAGACCCCCTACACCAGGGGTGGGCAATTATTTTAACTCGCAGGCCACATTGGGTTCTACAATTGGATAGAAGGGCCGGACCAGGAGCAGATGCGTGGAGTGAAAATGATATAACATGGACTGTAGATGAAAACATTTGGATTGAAAATTATATTCTATAACAGAATATTCGAGTTTTTAGTTTAAAACTTTTGTTCCCATTTTACATCTCTCTTTTATTGTGAAGCCCCTTTTGTACCTTCAATGAGTTGTAAAGTGTTGTATGACTAAAGTTTCATTCATGATCCTTTTAAGAAAATAAATAACATTATTTATGAAATAAAACAATGACCAAAAAACACTCTTTATGATTATCAAAGACAACAATTCAGGAAAAATATACTGATACATTTAAAAATAAATAAATAAATAAATAATGGATCCTCTCCCGTCATAATTCCACAGAGACTTTGAGCTCATCATCACACAGTTTGCGCAGCTGCGCTGTCTGTTTCTCATCCAGTAATACTAAAAAACGCGAATGTATGTCTCTTGCTGCAGCTACACATATATCTGTGTTACCTTTTCACCAGAACAGAGTTCCCTCGTTTATTGCAGGAGTTACGTTCTAAAAATAACCGTGATCAGTGAAATCCACAGAGAATGATTACAGATGTTTTAAATGTATGGCAGTAAAACTCCTCACTGCATAAATACACTTTTCTCTGACAGACATGAACATTTTCACCTTTTCTCTTGTTTAAATTCTTAAGCCTAGAGGACCTAGGAGAGAACAGCATGAGAACGGAACAGAGGTAAGAACATGAAAGGAGAACCCCCCCACCATAGTAAAAGGTGTAGATATGCGCATAATGCAGAACAACTGTCTTGAAAACCCTGGAAATGCATAGAGACATGATTATGAAGCACAGTTTAAACTGCAGCTATCAGCTACGTGGAGGAACACGGGAATAGAGCAGCTGCAGTTTGGTTAGGTTTGAAAGATCTTCACAGATTCTGACTTCTGGCCTCAATAACTCTTCTGATAAACCTTAAATGTGACAGCAAGTATCTAATTATTTTGTAGGGGTGTGTATTGGCAAGAATCTGGCAACACAATACGTATCCTAATATTTCACCTAAACATATTTTCTTTCTGTTTTCTTTTCTTTTAAATATGACTTTGAAAAAACTCTCCTTGAATTTCAACATGTCTTCCATTGTAATAAAATGGTCAAATTCAGTTTATTTAATGATCTTAATGTTAAGCACTGCAACTGTATCTCCTATATCAGCTGCTTTTACCCAAACAAATTAATAGTGCTTTTATTTTGGTAGCTAAAAATATAGAAACGGAACAGTCAAAACTGTATGATTTCCACAACAAAATATATTTCAGTATAAGAAAAAACAAAGAATGAATGTACCTTAACCCAGTGTTTTTCAACCTTTTTTGAGCCGCGGCACACTTAAACCTTGACAAAAATCCCGCGGCACACCAGCATTAAAAAAATAAATAAATAAATAAAAACGGGAGAAACTCAGTCTGTTTTGAACAATTCCTCCACAATCTCACATTCTTTTTTTTTTTTTAGGTATATAATTGTGGCAGAAAAAGCTGAAAGCTGCAGCTGTTTTTTTTCTCTAAAAGATGTAATAAAAGTTAAGTTAAAATATTTATAAACTGTTTGATTTGTGTTCGTTGTGGTTTCAAGACGTTAAGAGGAGAGACGAGTTGTGCGCCGAGATCCACGCTTACTTTTAACCCAATGCATCATGGGAGATGTAGTTAAATAATCCGCCGAATGCAGAAAGACCAGCGTCTCTGAGCTTCATTGTTTTGTTCTCTTGTTCCACGGTCTGACACCGGATTCTATGGAAAGCTACACCGCTAAAGACGAACTTTAGCTGGCATTTCTGTTGAAACTGGGCGACTTTATCAGCAGAATGCAGGAAAAGGAAGTGAAGACTTTAACCACTTCTGATTGGTCAGACTGATGACACGTGATTAAGAATCCAAGAATGATTGGTGGAGACAGTTAAAGGGGCGTGGCTTTTCCGAAAACGGAGATTAAGCTGCAGCTAAATCGGTACCGTCATTTTTATCAAAATGTCTTTAATAGAATCAAATAAACACAAAGAAAAAAGTATTTTATGATCTGTCATATTCCTTATTTCTTAGTGTTTTATCGGGCTTGTTTGGAGGAACAAACAGCTGATTTCCTGGAGATCATAAATGTTTCAGTTAATGAGGGCAATTTCCCACGGCACACTTGACCATCTCCCACGGCACACTAGTGTGCCGCGGCACACTGGTTGAAAAACACTGCCTTAACCTAGTGTTTTTCAACTGGTGTGTTGCAGGTAGGGGTGTCCCGATTCTCCAAATCCTCGATTCGATTGCATTTTGGATTCTAAGGTCATGGTTGATTCAATTCTCGATTTTTACATTTATTCTTTTTTAAAGCACAAATTGTCATTTTTCAAACTAGACTTTAATGCAATATAATATCTGACCTTTGTTTGCAATGTACCACACAACATGGTCAAATTTAAAACTATTATTAACAACATAATGTAACAATAACTTATGTATTTAGTCGATTGAAAACTTAAAATGAACTGCCATCCAGTTTCTCTTTTGTAAGTGCAGACTTCTTTACAAAAAGATGACATTCAAGTTCACAACAAAACAAACAAAAACAATAAAACAGACATATTCATAGTCTCTGAACAATTAAGTGTCTTAAACTATTTGATGCTGAGAAAAATAATTCAATCAATAAATAATATTAAATGTAAATTGATCTGAAACATTAACACAGCAGCACCAATATATTTAACGTTTTTAGACTGAAGAAATAGGTAAAAAACATGGTGCTGATTTTGTTTCTAAATGATGATTATTTCTGATCTAATAAAGTGCAGCTGTTTTCCTGCATTACTGCTGTCTTTATGTTAAATGCTGACACCAACTAAACAGGCAGACAAAGAAAACATGATGGAAAATAAAGACACGTCACCAAAATGTCTACAATAGTTGATAGAATGACATTTTTAGCATGAGCTGGGTAATCTAAAGGCATGTGCAGGGCTCCAGACTAACATTTTTCACCAGGAGCACAGTGGCCCCTAACTGAAAATTTTAGGGGCACAACCAGAAAATTTAGGGGCGCATACCGTAAACCAACATGCTAACCAAATCTACTAATTTCCCCTGTATTACTAATAAATCCTTTAATAATAGATGCAGAAATTACAATGTGCTGTTTCACATTCAGTGTCACATTTTAATCTGCACTTTTGAAGATGCAACAACAAGGTAAACTGACAGAACCATCACTGTCATGACAATACAAATAGTAAACAAAACGGATGGAAATTTATCTTGGTGACACCAAATAAGTGCAACCAAGATGCACAATAAGCGTGTTTGAGATCACCCAGGTCGACGCAACGCTGCGCAGATCACCTGGTGTGAGACATATTTGTGTTTTTGCTCCAACATCACCTGTCAATCATCACAAAAATGTCACCAGAAAGGGGCGGGATCAAGGCCCCAACCTGAGCGAACGCAGCTGGAAATTTAGTACTGAACTGACTGAAAGCTGCCCAGATGACTACAAAACAATGCATTATGGGACATGTGTGCTGATGGTTTTTGTAGTTGAGTGATCAATTAAAATAATTTAAAATACCTATTGATTAAAAAAGGCTACATACATTACAAAACATTAAAATAATCATAAAATATATAATAACACAGATCACACAAAGGGGTGAGGAATATTAAAACTAAATTGAATGTTAAGGACAACTCCAACTTCCTGTTGTCCTTCAGTCTCGCTGCAGACCCCCCCCCCCCCCCCCCCCCACCTGGTCTCCCCAACGATCCAGGCGAGGTGCCGGTTCATCTCAAGCGCGTCTATCGTTGCATTTTCCCCACGTATTTTCAGTGTGTCTAAAACTAATGTTGTTTTTGCTCGAGTGTGTTTAATGTTCAAGCTCCCTTAGCTGTCACGCATGTAGGTGTGGGACATTTATTCTCCTCAGCTGACCCGACTCCCGTGGGAGCGGTGTGCTGCCGTAACAGTCGTGCATAAACCGTTTGATGCGCCGCCGTAACCGTAACCAAAACTTAACCTTCCTCCGGTTCTGTGTGACCCAGAGAAAAGTTCAGCACGGACTGCATGTATTTAGAAAATTACGAGCAGGTGTCCTGCTTTCAAGCCATGTCATTGTCCCGCCCCCAAGAGTCATATACCCCACTGTGATTGGTTGGTCATCTCCGTGCACGACAATGAAAAAGTGTCATTCATACAAACTGACGGGCTGCAGTAACATTAAGGCGGGGGCCGCAAAATATCATCTTGGGGGCTGCAAATAGCCCGCGGACTGCGAGTGTGAGACCCCTGCTGTAGTTCTGTCACTGCTACACTAGCCGCAGGTTGGAAGAACGAATCAATAGTTCACTTACTCATAGCTCAGACGCACATATAAGGTTGTGATGATATTTGTCTTAGTTTCCTTCCCACAGGTGTTAACGCGCGCTCGATTATCTCTGGGCCCCTCCCCCTCCACGCATTTTAGCCACTTACAGTGGCTTTCCCTATTCTTCTCACACGCAGTGGCCGCCTCACAGACAGACATCACGCGAGTGTGTGCTCGCGTTTCATGAGTATGTGCGCGAGTGTGTGTGTCTGCCTGCGTGCGTGTGCGCTCGCGTCTCATTGATTATTTAATTGATCATTGACGTGCCCCTTCCACGTTTAATGTATAAAAAAAATACGTAGGGTGGGGGAGGCAAATTTACTGGTCGCGCAAGTGCGACTGGATGTAAAATTCAGTCGCACGCTCTCAAATTTTGGTCGCAAAATGCGACCAATTGGTCGCAGTCTGGAGCCCTGATGTGATGATCCTTATCTGGGCAGCTCTCCGCATGCACGGAGCCCCCCCCCTTTATTCTCTCACACGGGAGCCGCATGTGACAGGAGACGGGAGCGCCACCTGCAGGGACGGAGGTTTACTGTTTCAGGCTGTTAGAAACTCTGTGATTAACAGATAATAAGAAACCACCAGAGGACCAGATTTTTTTCCAAGCACTGAGCCGCTGTCACCGCCAACCCCCGTTAAATTTGCGCACCTTTGCCTAAGCCTTGGCTTTGGCTAAGCCTTGCCTTTGCCTTGGCGGCTGGGTAGCTCGGTTGGTAAGGTGGGAAGCTACCAATCAGGAAGCCAAGGTTCTATTCCCGGAGGGGAATGAGCAATGGTACTGGGGGCAATTACCATATCAATGGCGAGCAGTTACCATCACCCAGTGATGGGTCCTTAGGCAAGACCCTTAACGCTACTCCCTCCCGAGCGCAGTTCAGCTGCAGCTCACCGCTCCCCCAGGGGATGGGTCAAATGAGGAGAAAGAATTTCCCTTCGTGGGATACAGAAAAAAAAAAAGACAGCTGCCCCCTGTTTTTGTGGTGCCTGCGGAGATGCCCTGCCAGCAACAGCCACGTCTTTGTCACACAACTCCAGGTGATTTCAATTTCAATTTAATTTCAATTTATTTATTTTGAGGATAAGCCCCTTGAGATGTGTCATCTCGTTTTCGAGGGGGTCCTCAAAATACAACAAAACAAGCAAATAAATAAATAACCGACAGATACAGCTGAGCAAATTTTACATATATCAAAACAAGACGAAAAAGAACTTAAAATTTACAAGACAACAAACAGGCACACACACACACCCACACACACACAAACATAGACATTTAATGCACCTACTAGTAATTAATTTAAGGTAAGGAAATAAAATAATAAAAGGCAGAAAAGAAATCAAATTAAATCAAAAACAGTTACATGAGTGTTGAAGATGAACTAAACATGCAAAGAATGAGGTTAAAGAGCGAATGGATGGAGGAAGATTGTTCCAGTCGGAGGGTGCCTTATAATTAAATGAATATTTTCCAATTTGTTTTTTAACTCTTGGAACAACAAAAAAAATTTGATCTGCATGACGTAAATTATAAGAAGACTGAAAAGGAGTTAGATATTATTTGAGATAGTCTGGATAGTCTGCAGTGATGCAGCTTTAATGCTGGCGGTGCGTCTTTTAAGTTGCTGCTCTAGCTGTTCTCCTTGTTTTCCTCCTTCACCATCTTTGTTTGAATGTGTGTTCTTCTTCGTCCGCCCACAACACCTAATCTCTCGAGTGCTCCCTATCTACCCTCCGAAGAATTGTCTTGCCAAATAATGCTTAATTTGACGTTTTAGAGGGTCTTTAAACGTAAATAAAAGGTCGATACTTGATGAAGACGTATCAAGAATCAATCACAGGACTAAATACTGCGATATATAACCATATCGATATTTTGGCACACCCCTAGAAATGACAGGTCAACAGTTTAGTTCTCCTTTAAGGGCTGTGTTTATTAACAGCCAAACATCCCATAGTTTGGTCCAAGTCATCTTTCTAACTGAAATACTTTTCTAACAACGTCTGGATTGAAGGAGGAATTTGCTTTCAGACGTCAGTCACTTTTGAAAAGAGAAGCTTAAATAGAAGTAATAAAAACATTTGAGAAACAGGATTAAGGTGAAGTGGCCGACAGAAACAATTGAACTAAATTGAAACAATTTAATCATTTCAAAAGACATATAACATTTTTGTTAAAGTTTTCACAAACTTCATCTTTGATTAAGACAAGAGAAAACTAATAAAACTTCAACATGTTCTCTTTTTGTGGAGCTACAGAAAAAATAAATATAATGGTAGTTTTTTGTGTAAATTTATCAAAGATATTGTGATCATATAATTTTTGAAAAATTACACTTGCCTTTGCACCAACATTGAAAAACTGAATAATTATTTAGAAAGAATATATATGTATTTTGTGAGGTTACATAAAACTGCATGTTAATAAACTGAAGGGAAAAACAACTACCAATGTAAAATTTCAAATAATTTAGTTAAAAATTATTACAGAAAACTAACTTAAATTTTATTACATCTTTTAGAAAAAAACAGCTACAACATCCAGCTTTTTCTGCCACAATTATCACAAAACTGCACGTGAGACTGCAGAGGGACTGTCCATCAATACAGACTACAGAGTTTCTCCTTTTTTCATTTTTGGATGCTGGTTTGCCGTGAGATTTTTGTCTAGGATAAAGTGTGCCCTGGCTCGAAAAAGGCTGAAAAACGCTGCCTTAACCAATTAGTTTCTATTGGGGAAATAAAATGCTGTTTATTACAACATTGGCCAATGTAGCTTCTGCCTTCCTGCCTTCTCCAGTACTTTTAAACGGTTCAGGAGCCTGAAAGCAGTGATTCTATCCAGAAACAGTAAAGTGTGATAATGAGGCAGCACGACAAAATGAAGGAAAGCTGCTTTAATGTGACAAAGAGGCTTTTTTCACATCCCAGTCTGCCCTGCACCGTTGTGCTGCCACGCTTTCTCACACGCAGAAGTAAACTGGTAACGCTGATCACCACAATGTCGGCCTTTTTTCAGAATGTTGCACACATCCCTCTGATCCATCAGATCGCTGAACTAGAATCTATTGCTTAGAGGTTCTGCAGAACTTTGGCCCGCTTTACCGATAGCATTTTAGCTAATGCTAAGTGCATTAGCCATAGGGTTGGGCGATGTCCCTTAAAGTGACAGTTGACGATGTTTGCAGTAAACCATCGGGATGGACCATGAAATCGTCTGGGGGGTGGGGTGGGGTAATTATTTGTTATTATAATTGTTATACAATTATTATTTGTTATTTTACCTTTTTACTTTATTTTATTACCCATCTAATGACTCATCCGCGAGGATCCAGTATAAACTGAGGGAAGTGACTTTAACAAAACAAATGAGCAAAATAGAAAAGAAGTAGTCCGCTCCCGCACTTAACTAGTCAAGTGGACCGGTGGAGCACAGACTTACAGCTTTGTGTTTGAGGGATAGGGAAGAAGCTTTGTTACATGTGCGCTATGTGTGGGAGACTTAGGACTGTGATCCGTCTCGCAGCTCTAGGTGAACGAGCTACCAAACTCAGGAGAACCGGGTCTAAAAGTGTGTATCCGGGCAGAGCTCGGACCGTCAGCACACAAAGCGGCTTTGTTTGGGGCGGTGTGTGAGCTTAAAGCAGAAATGTCGCTCAGTCCTTAGAAACCGTTCAAACAATCACGTGTGTTTCCAGACGTGTCCCAACAAAATAAAGGCCAGGGCTCCAGACTGCGGCCAAATGGTGGCATTTAGGGACCAAAATTTGAGAGTGTGCGACTGAATTTTACATCCAGTCACACATGTGCTCCCCCACCCTCTGTATTTTTTATACATTAAACTTGGAAGGGGCAGGTCAATGATCAATGAAATAATCAATGAAATAATCAATGAGACGTAAGCGCACACGCACGCAAACACACACACTCGCACACATACTCTTGAAACACGAACACACACTCGCGTTTCATTGAGTGATGCCTGTCTGTGAGGCGGCCAATGCGTGTGAGAAGAAAAGGGAAAGCCTCTGTAAGTGGCTAAAATGCGTGGAGGGGGAGGGGCCTAGAGATAATCAAGCGCGTGTAAACATCTGTGGGAAGGAAACGGAGAAAAATATCATCACAACCTGATATGTGCGTCTGAGCTATGAGCAAGTGAACTATTGATTCGTTCTTCTGACCTGCGGCTAGTGTACCAGTGCCAGAGTGTACAGCAGGGGTCTCAAACTCACGAAGCAAACCACGGTTCTCATGCATGGCTGTTTACGGCAGCACACTGCTCCCGCGGGAGATGGTCAGCTGAGGAGCATAAATGTCCCACACCTACATAAGGGGGGCTTGAACTTTAAACATGTGCGAGAAACAACACCATTTAGTCTTAGACACTTAAAACACGTGAGGAAAATGCTACGATAGACGTGTTTGAGGTGAACCAGCGCCGTGCCTGGATCGTTGGGGTGACCAGGCTGGGGGGGCCCTGAAGGCGAATCTAAAGCAAGACTGAAGGACAAAAGGAAGTTGTAGTCCTTAACATTCAATTTAGTTTTAATATTCCTCTCCCCCTTCAGTGTGATCTGTGATATTATATATTTTAGATTGATTTGAATGTTTTGTAATGGATGTAGCCTTTTTTTAATCAATAGGTATTTTAAATTATTTTAATTGATCACTGAACTACAAAAAACCATCAGGACACATGTCCCATAATGCATTGTTTTGTAGTCTGTAGGGCAGCTTTCAGTCAGTGCAGTACTACAGCTACTGTTGTTAGCCTGTGTTAGCATACTGCTAGCTCTGGCTTCTTTCCAGCTCCCTTCTTCAACAGACAAAGCACTGGCCACACGGATTAAAATTAAAATGACGAGCAAACATTAATAAAAGGGTTTAGAAGATCATCTCATATAACACGGAGCTGACATTTCTATGTATGTAGCCGCTCGGCGGAACTCATTTCCTCCTCCTGTATTACAAACACCACTGAGCATGTGCGAATGATTTATTGCAACTGAAAGTGTGACCCATGTGAACGTTTGTAATAATCTGAAAACATTTTTCTGCACCCATATACACGGTTGAATTCTAATCCGACCATTGATCAGATTCAGATATTTTGCTCATGTAACTGCAGCTTATGGTGTCGACTCGCAGCGTGGCGGGGATCACGATGGTGTCTCTCCATTGTGAGCTCAGTCACCCATCATGATACCATCGTCCATCAGCACAACCCTAGTTAGCCGCTGCGCTGCTTCATTCGTTTTGGGCGGCCGTGGTGCAGCGGTAGGGCGGTCGAACCATGATCGTAAAATTGCAGGTTCAATTCCCGCCTTGCACGCCCATGTGTTGAAGTGTCCTTGGGCAAGACACTGAACCCCACCTTGCCTCTGGTGGGAGGTTGGCGCCAGTGTTCGGCAGCGGAGCCTCCATCAGTGTGTGAATGTGTGTGTGAATGTGTGTGTGTGAATGTGTGTGTGCATGGGTGAATGGGACTGTGACTGTAAAGCGCTTTGGGCATTAGAAAGAGGATAGAAAGCACTATATAAGTATACGCCATTTATCTGAGCAGCTAAAAAGCACAGCAATCCACGTTTTTACATGTTGCTGGCAGCAAAATGAAACAGAGTTTCTGTTTGGTTTCCATCCCAAGTAAAAACGAAGTAGTTCATGTCTCATAACAACAGAACAAGCTGCCTCTGGCTGCAGTCTTCCTGTTGTTTTGTATAGTGTGGTGCAGCTTAAAGAGGCTCTGTGTGCTCTGCTGCCAACTAGAGGTCGGAGGGTGAAGTGGAAAACAATAGTCAGACACTGAAGGACGCTCAGAAATAATTAAGTTAATATCGTCCTGACAGCATTTTGATTGATATAAGTATCACCAAATGAAATATTGCGATATTTTGTAGAACTGATTTTTTCTTACACACCTATTATTTCGTATTAACACACAGAGTGAACTACAAATGCATTTCAAAAGAAAAAAAGATCGTTTTTATTGCCTTTTAATCAGAATTTTCCTCTTCAAGCTGTGAATGTAGACATGCAGCGAAGCGGCTGTCAAGGGACCGTCAACAAAGTGCAAACTCTGTGAAACACCATTCTGTTAAAGTCAATAAACCTTTAAAAAGGTAATACATGTGTATATCTATATGAACGGGTCATAAAGACTTGTCAGAATATTCATGCTAGCTTACATATTTAGAGAGAAGGTCAATCTCTATTTAATTGCATATAGTTTTAAAAATTTAATAGAGATATGAATCATAACATGTGTGCACAATAGCTCTAAGATACTAAAGCAAATGTCCCCAAACATTTTGTACTGACTAATCATGACCTTGTTGTCCTACAATCAAGATTATATCATAAATTCACTATGTTTATCTTTAGGAATTTTTCATATTAACAAATGGATCAGATTTGGTCAAAAATCTTCAGTAGCTCTAAAGATGCTGTAGTTACTGACACAGAACTTCCTGTACTGACTAATCATGACCGTATCTTCCTAATACAATAAAGATTATGTCAAAAAGATTCTAGCATCTTCAGAGCTATTGAGGATTTTTGATCAAATCTGATCCATTTTTTTAATATGAAAAATTCCTAAAAATACACAAAGTGAAATATTGACATTTATGATATATATATTTTAGTATGACAATAAGGTAATGATTAGTCTGTACAGAAGGTTTGGTGACAGTAGCTTCAGTATCTTCATGACTATTGATCACTTTAATCATGATTCATATTTCTATTAAAGTTTGAAAAATATATGCAACAAATTAAAATAAAGACGGTCTTTCCTACAAAATATTCATTATAACATGAATATGCTGATGAGTCTTGTAAAGAGTGACAAAGACACCCCTGAACAAACCCAGGTGAGCGTGCAAAGAGGAACTGACCAGGCGGGATCACTGCTAGTTTGGATTGAAGGTAGTTGTACAACGCGGGTCGCTCGGTTAGAAATGCGTCTGGGCGGTTGTAAGGTTCCTCACTCAGTTCCTGAATACGCCAGCTTAGTTGTCTTTACGCTCTTTCACTTTATGGCTAGAACTGTGACAGTGTGGGATTTTTACATACCACTGTGATGAACCGGCAGGGGGTGTGGAAGACACATCTGTGTCTTCTTAAAAAAAGGGTAGCAGCTGTTTTTTTTCCCTTTTCATTTTGACGTTCATTCAACCAGGAAGTTTATGTGTTTCTAACTTTTGGTCTCATTTTTCTTTCTGTGCTGGAGTGTTTATGGAGCCACAACACCTGCAATGCAGACTAGACACAAACACACCATTCTAATGACGTATCTAGTATGTTTACATCTTCCCTTACTGAATAATAAAGAGGCCTTTTAGCCTTGAGGACAGAGAGAGAGGACAGCCACAGAGACTAACAGGTCGTGTTTCTCCACCTCTCCCCTTTTGGAAAAGGTTGGAACATTCATGCAGACTCTGAGTGTCTTTTCATTTCTGCACATTTCATTCTTGGACGTTCTGAACCATCTGAATCTGTGAAGGCCGGACGAGACGGAAACAATCCCTTCCAGTGACATTAAGGGCAACCAAATAACTTAAAATGTTTAGTCACGTACCAACTATGTGGAGTTGAAGCTGCGGGTTCCAGCTGCTATCCAGCAGTCTGCGCTGACGACAGAGCTCCTCCTCGTTCTGGACGATGGTTCCTTCAGCAGCAGAACGTTGTTCTCTGACAGAACCTTCCTGAGGTTCTGAAGACATGGTTCCTGCTCCGATCTTCAGCTCCAACTCCCACAAACACCGCCGTCCTCTTCACTGCAGCTCCAATCGATCATCTGCTAGTCTCACAATCACAGCAATCCACGTTGTCTTTCCGTTCAACACTTCTTCACTCATTTACGACACTTTGGAAAATGCTGAGAGTTCCACACGAACCACGTATCGTCCTTTCTGTCCAAAAACCTCACAAACGTCCCAACAAAACACCACCGTCCTCTCAACACAAGCTAACGCTGCTAGCCTGCTAACAAGCTAACGCTGCTAGCCTGCTAACAAGCTAACGCTGCTAGCGCCTCGTGCTGTTCTTCTTCTTTGTTTGGCTAACAGCGTCATGGTGCTTTAGCGCCACCAGCTGGTCTGGAGTGTTGTCTGTCGCTCATATTATCATGTCGATAGCGACAAAAATCGCCCTTTTTATTACTTTACTTGCAAATAAAGGAGAAACTGGTGGTTTTCATTAGAAATAGTGTAACGACCCAGGGTTTAGACAGAGCTGCAGGTGGCTAGCGCCCCCCTCTTTCTGTCAGTTGCTAGACCACAGTGGGTGTCAATCAGCGATGGGCTGGTGACTGATGGGAGAGAGGGGGCGGGGTCTACCTGTGAGTGTGTGTGTGTGTGCATCAGCGCTGAAGTTAGGAGAAGCTGGCTGTGCCTGTTGGTCAAGCTGTAACCGTTCTGAGAGACCAAAATATAAATAAAGAGCTGCTTGACAACCGGCCGCCTAAGAAGCTTCCTTCCAGTCATTACACTGGTGTCAGAAGTGATTTCGGACGCGGGGCTAGCTAGCTTGGAAGCATGCGCCCTGCCAGGGGAGGAGCTGCAGTAGAGAGTCATACAGTGGAGAAGCCGGCCTGGGTGAGTGAAACGACTGAACTGTTGAGAGCTGTATCGATACAGACAGCCCGCCGACCTCACCCAGGTCCCAAGGCCTGCTCGGGATGTGGTCAGCCTGGACATTTGGTCAGAGAACCAGAAAAACCAGGTGGAGGACAGCATCATCCAGCTGAAGAAGAGGAGGAGCTTCTGCTGCCTCCCTCAAAGAGGAAGGTGGAGGAGGTGAGAGGCTGCAGTGGAGCTTTGGACCAAACCCTGTGATGGATGAACAACATCTCCAGGCTGTTTCCAGCCTGACCAGGAGGATCAGAAAGCAGCAACAACTTCTCCTCCATCAAACCATGATGTCACCACCAGCAGGTGGAGACAGATATGAGCAGAAATTCTCTAGTTGGCTTCAGATTTCAGAGTTTCCCAAACAAGCAGTAGCACAACTCCACTTTTCTCTCCAAGCCCATCCTCTGAAATCTGATCTTCTGAGGGACGAGAACACATGGAGACTGAAACTACCGGAGCATCACTAGAAGGACAGTTGGACTCCCGTCTGGAAAAAGAAGGCTTGAGCATGGTGACGTGACAAACTCCACATTTCTTCTCTTTGTCATGAGTTGGGATCCTGAAATTGATGTCACTCATTTTCTTTTCCACCTCATATGGAGCAGAAAACTGTGCCTGTAGGCTGGAAGCAGGCAAAGGCAACAACAGCAACACTTCCTCACCTGCACCTGTTGTTGTTTGTGTGTTGATCCACAAACACATGCTGTGAAGAGGAAGCTGCAGTGAAGGCAGCCATGTTGGAGCCTCACACATGTTCTCATTAGGATCAAATAAACCAGTGTGTTTGAGACTGAAAGAAAGACTGAAGGACAAAGAAACATGAAGATTCATTCAGGATCAAATCCAGACTTTATTCATGTCTGCAGACAAAAAAGCTGCAGACATTTTACAGACACAATTGAGGTTTTTCAACACTTTTCTGAGCAGAAGATGCAGTTCTGGATACAGCCAGAAGGTGTCGCCCTTCTCATTTCTAATCCAAGTTCAAACTACAGACCTGACTGATTTGGTTTGGTTTTTGTTATTTTAGTCATCATGGATGAAGACATCAGACCTAGAATTACAGAAAAAACATCTAAAATGTTTCACAAACTTATTTTAATAAACTGAAAATGTATAATTTCTGTCTATTGGAAGTCATTTGAAGTGAAGCTGTGAAAGTGACCACATTTGTTCAACGACCTCATAGCAACAAGAAACAAAGCAGATTTCTCTCCAAAGAAGTTTTTTTCCTCCGTTTTCCATCCAAACAAAGACAAACAGACGTTCTGTTTGGCAGAAATGTGTTTCCACCCAGAGGAACCTGCAGCAGCTGCTGATCCATCAGAAGATTCTGGACCTGCAGAGACTTCCCACACAGCTGCCTCTGCCTCCAAAGAAGCTGCTGATCTGCATGGAGAGAGAGAGAGAGAGAGAGAGAGAGAGAGAGAGAGAGAGAGAGAGAGAGAGAGAGAGAGAGAGAGAGAGAGAGAGAGCTCCAAGTCTCTGCAACCAAAGCAAAGAAGCAACCAGAGAACAGAAACACAGAGCTGAAGCAAACATCCCAGAACGTCCCACCTTCAGTTTGATCCGCTTCAAGACAAAGTCCCACATGAAAGAGATCAAAGTGAGCTAACCAAGCGCTTCATCCAAGAGAAGCAGCTCCAAAGCACAAAGACTCCGTCTGGTTGCAGGAACTCTGGGAAAGAAGGAGCAGGAGGAACTCCTGCAGGAATCTCTGAGCAGAGAAAAGCAGGACAGCTGAAGCTCCCAGACTCTCAGCCCTAACAGCTGAAGGAGTCCTCTGGACTCCAAGATGATCTGCTCCCAATCCAAGAACATGTCCAGAAGGACAAAGACTCCTCCCTCCCTCCCTCCCTCCTACCTCCTGACTGACTGACACCACAGAAGGAGGCAACAGTCCCATGGAGACCAGCTCTGATGGAGAACCACAAGAACCTGGAAGGAGAACGGCAGAACAGTCCTCCCTTTTGGGGGAGATCTCCTCACTCACAGAGACCCTCAAGAAGAAGGAGGAGGAGGAGAAAATGATGCTTTCAAAGACCTTGATGGACACATTCAATCAGATCAAAGAGGAGATTGAAAACCTGCAGAAACCAAAACCCAAGAAGAAATCTGGGATGCAGAGATTCCTTCAGTTTTTCCAAAGATCTGAAAGACAGAATTGATCCAAACTGGATTGATTTTGGTTCTTTGAGTTTTTCTACATTTGACACAAACCAAAGTGGGAGGAGTCATCTTTATGAAGTCCATCAGAATCCTAGAAAGCAGTTCTAGATCATATATATCTATACATCCTTGATTGTAAATGATGGATCTAAAGTTGAAAAGAAGTCAAAGTGCTGACTCAGCACAGATCAAAGGAGACACAGATGATTTCCTGGAATGAAGAAAACATCAAACATCATGATGTGATCTGGAACTGAGCTGTTCTTCAGAAGATCCTCCCAAACATGGAAACTGTTGCTGCAACACGTGAAGGTTTGGTTCTGTTGCTAGTGAGATCTGATGGATCAGAACCAGACTTCTGTCAGCTGGAACTGGGGCTTCTTCCAGACCATGTGGCCAAATGGACAAAGTTCCAACATGGTTTCAGTGAAATGTGGAGGTTTTCCAGGAAACGTTGCTGCAGTTCCTCCGTCTCATCAAAGGAGAGATTTCTCTGCACTAAAGAAGAAAATCTTCCAGAACAGCTTCAAGCTGCAGAAAAACTGTTTCCATCAATTCTGAGGACATTTCTTTAGGCTTCATGTGAAGAAAACAAACTGTTGGAAAAGATGAAACCAGAAACAAAGACGTTTCTAGAAGCTGCAGATGCATGTTGTGTTTTGTAGTAAATGGAGTCCTTCATATTTAAAGTTCCATGCAGATTTGGCACCAAAAGTGGAGCATATCAACTAACCAACACTTAAATTTACCCGGGTACGTCACATAATCTCCTTTTTGGAACGGAGTCCAGCTTTAGAACCAGCAGAGAAGCTAACTAACAACAGAAACCCACACTGTGGGAAAGACTCCACACTTCTGACTGATGTTCACGTCCACTTTATTCTTCACAGTAAAGATTGGAACCGAACACATGAGAACCAAAAAGAACAGAGGAACAGTTCTAATGTCTACTAAAAACAAACAAAACTCTTATTTGGCTAACATGACTAAACAAAATATAAATTGTAATTATTTTATATTTAAAAAAATATTGAAAGTTCATGAATCGCTAGAATTAGAGAAGTGTAAAAATAATTCTAGTGTTGTCATGGTAACACACAGACTTAGAAAACACTGTCTCAGCATAATCTACAACAATAGCTAACCTTAGGACATTTAAACAATGTAATAAAAGTCCACAAATTTACTAATAAAACTCAATCGACAAAAATAGAACAATATTAACAATTCATCAAAAATCAAATCTTATCCTTATAATCCAAAACAAGACATTTCTATTTACAGGTGTATCTAAAAGAATGAATTTCATCAAGAACTTAAACATTTGTCATTCATTACAAAAAGTGAAACTCATGATGTATATCCGCATGCAGCTCTTGGCCAATAAGCGTGCAGCTCGTTGCATCTCATCATATTTTCAATATACTGTGCCTCATTTTATATTTTTTTTCCCTCTTAAACCACACCCAAACCATCAGAGGGTATTAAAAATACATAATAATTAAAGTAATTTGGCAGTGTGCGTATTTGATTCTGCTCCCGACACATACGTGACCGCCAATCATTTGTGCAGGTTATGCCCAATGCCGGAAAAAATAACTAAACATTTGATGTGCGTGTTACTCTCATGGTCAAAATTGTGAAATTCAGAGTATAAAGATAAACACAGGATATTTCTGGAAGAACGGGAAGATTCTTACTTTTTTCCTGAACAGAATGGAAAGTCACGATGTTTATCATTATGAGCTTTTGGAAGCAGTAAATGGCAGAAAAGAACAAAACGTATCCCGGTGAAAATTAAAAACTCTTCCTGATCTAAGAAAAATTGTCTCCTTTAAGAACCAGTTTAAGTTTTTCAAAGTGCACATTCAAAACGGCAATCATTCCACTTTCCTTCTTTGAGGAGCTCACAGCAGAAAGCTGCAGTCCAAATGAATGAAGCGCAGAACGTGACGCTGCTTGCGCAACTGGACGGAAATGACCGCAGATCACTTTTCTTATGGATCCTTTAATGCAGAGACTGACTGATGAGATCCCCAGTTGTCACTGATGAGGCAGCGAGAGAACCGGAGAAATAAGGCACTGTTACGTTTTGGAGAACTGAGAAATCCCCGTGTGTAAAAGAGCTGCTCTAAGCTGCTGTCGATGTTCTCCTCAATATATGTCTGCCAGTCCATGTTTATTACCTTGAAACATGTGAAATCAAGGCATTGGTCCGTTCTGACTGACACTCACATGAAGGCTTAGCCCCGCCATCAGCCCCTAAGGCTCATGGGAATTGGGAAATCTTAAGTGTAAAACCGTGAGCCAGGGAGCTGTGACCAGAAGTGATTTGAATGCCATATGGCAGTTTGTGGTCAAGTTAATGGGCTCTTAGTGTGGACAGAGGGGGGGCGAATTAGAGGTAAGATCGGGCCTAAAAAATCCGGCCCGACCCGACACAGGCCCGCGGGCATTGAAGCCGAACTCAGACCGAACCCGACCAATTAACTTGATTTGCAGGACCGAGCCCGAAGCAAACCCGAAATTTCAATTTAACCTATAGGATTTTTGGCAGAAAAAAATCGCCAGATATCTTAAAGGTAAAATAATCTACATATTTTTATGATGATGAAAGTTATTTTCTTTCTAACAGAGAGTGGTTGCTGCAGCCTCGCGCGTACAAACTCGCTGTTGTGGCATAGAGTTCCGCTGGAAGCTCTGCACATAGGTTCCTCCCTACATGACAAATGCATTTGCACAACGAAAAAATGCTGGAACACAGAATAAGAGGCCAGACAGAGAGAGTGACAGAGAGATCTTGATGCGCACTCGCTTCATTACACAGAAAAATGCTGCAGCCGCGGCGGTGCGCGTTTGCCTTTTCAGCTCCCCTGTCTGAAGTTTATCCTTGACTTCCTGCTGGTCCATATCGGGGATCCCTAAACAACATAGATGCGGGCTTGTGGAGGGAAGATTACGTTCACGACACGTGCGCAGAGCTGCAGGTGGCCGGCGCCCCCCTCGTTCTGCCAGTTGCTGGACCACAGTGTATGTCAATTAACGGTGGGCTGGTGACTGGTGGGAGGGGGCGGGGTCTACCTGTGTGTGTGTGTGTGCGTTAGGGGAACGTTCTCCCTCTGAGTAAGAAGCTGGCTGTGCTTTTCGGTTCATTCTGACATTCAGGATTAATAAAGAGCTGTTTGACAACCGCTGCCTAAGGAGCTTCTTTGAAGCCATTACAATATATGTATTAAAAAAGTCAGCGAGAGAGAAGCCCGGCCCGACCCGACCTGAACGTAATGACTGTAATTTAGAGCCCGACCCGGTCGGGTTCGGACTCGGGCTTAAGATCTTACCTCTAGCGCGAATGACACAGCCAGTTTAATGGTAACTTAGCACTTGATTGCTTACTACGTTGAAGAATGAACTGAGTCATTGCAATGTATTAACATTTAATAAATTATTTGCTTTTGATGCAAAAAGTCAGAAATGCAATTTTAAATAAAATAAACAAGATATTCTAATGAAGTTAAAAATTAATTTAAGTTGCACCCAACTGAAATGCAATATATTTAATGTATTCATTGTGAATATAAATCACTTAGACACCAGAAGGATGTTCTGTCCAGATGTTTGTGTATTTGTTGGTATAAGGGTCATTAAAAGAGGAATGTTGAGATACAAGGAATTACCAGTTAAATATTGTTGGATGAATAGTGAAATGTTCAATTTTTATCATCTGACTTCAGAGGAGACAGTGCCTCATCAGCATGAACCTCAGTGTCCGTCACTGAGTGGTTGTGTGTGTCAGAGAGAGGCAGAGAAAAGAGTGAGATAGAGAGAGAGAAAGAAAAAGAGTGTGTGTGTGTGTGTATGAGATGAGAGAGAGGTGCCTGTGTGGAGGGGGTCTCTGACCTCCAGGGTAGTCACTGTGTTAACTCTGGCTAAGCTGCATTTGATATGTGTATTGAGGGTGGACACTTTCCTTGAAATAAACACAAGTACAATACTTGCTGTACTTTTGTAGGGAGAGGAGTGTCATGGAAAATAATCATCAATGCATCCAAACAGATTCATTAACGTCTTTGTTTTCCTTATCTGATCTGCTATCTGGCTCTAAACTGTATAGTTCGGATATTGCTCAGTTTTTTTCTACACTAATGTTAGCTTGGACTTGTGAGGCGCTATGAGCTAGCAGAAGAGCGTCTAAATTATGTTGGAAAAATTAGCGGAGCTAACTTCAGTGAAAACAGTCCCGCCCACAACTTAAATGAGAATTTCATATGAATTGCTGCTGTACTGCAGAAAATGTCTTAAATACAACAAAAGCTAAAAACAGCATAATCATATATAAAGGACCATCGGGAATGATTTTACAATTGAAAAACATTTTGTCACTTATTTCAAACAAGTCTTGATTAAAATTTTTGTCTAGAAATGGCGTTTCTCCTTTATGAGTTCTCATGTGCCTTTTAAGACAAGATAAATCACTCATACTTTTTCTACATTGTTTACAAGAAAAAAGCTTCTCTCCTGTATGTTTTCTCATGTGTGTTTTGAGATCAGACTTGCGACTAAAGCATTTTGTACAGTTTATCAAGAAAAAAGCTTTTCTCCTGTATGAGTTCTCATGTGGGATTTGAGATGACATTTACGAGTAAAGCGTTTTGTACATTCTTTACAAGAAAAAGGCTTTTCTCCTGTATGTGTTCTCATGTGGGATTTGAGATGACATTTACGAGTAAAGCGTTTTGTACATTCTTTACAAGAAAAAAGCTTTTCTCCTGTATGGGTTTTCATGTGCCTTTTAAGACAAGATAATTCCCTAAAACTCGTTCTACATTCTTTACAAGAAAAAGGCTTTTCTCCTGTATGTGTTTTCATGTGCCTTTTAAGACAATATAAATCACTCAAACTCTTTGTACATTCTTTACAAGAAAAAGGCTTCTCTCCTGTATGTGTTCTCATGTGTGATTTGAGATGATATATACGACTAAAGCGTTTTCTACATTCTTTACACGAAAATGGCTTTTCCCGTCTTTGATTTCTTATATCAGTTCTGAAACCTAAAGTTTTACTGCTTTCTGGACAGATACAAAGTCTGTCCTCAGACTCATTTTTCATGTTTTTACTAACAATTCTTGAGCTTTCACCAGACTTTACAGAAGAAAGTCTCTTTTTGCTTGAAGATTGTTTGGTTTTCTTAACCAAAGTTGAGTTTGTGAAGTTTACTTCAACATGAGAGTCACACTGACTTTCTGACATGTGAGACCTGTCCTCACTTCTGTATTTTTTCTTCCTCTGATCTCTGTTCTGTGGGTCTGTCTCTTCATCTGTAGTTGATGTTGATTCCAGTTCTCCATCTGTAGTTGATGTTGATTCTGTCTCTTCATCTGTAGTTGATGTTGATTCTGTCTCTTCATCTGTAGTTGATGTTGGTTCTTTGTGTTGGTTTCCTTCTTCATCCTGACTATCAGTTACATTAAAGCTCTGCTGATTGTTTAGATCTGCTTCACTGTTCTCATCTTCCTCATCAGTAGGAATCTCCATCAAGGTATCAGTCTCCTGCTTCAGTTCAAGATGTTCCTCATCCTGACTGATGTAGAACCCTTCTTCTTTCTCTTTTGTAAGTAGAGGTTCTGGTTCTTCTACTTTCTCTTCTTTAATCAGTGCAGGTTCTTGTTCCTCCTCCTTAATCTGTGAATGTTCTGGTTCTCCATGTTCCTCTTTAATTTCTTGAGGCTCTGGTTCCTCTTGTTCCACCCGTAAATTCCTCTGCTGGCTGCATAAATCCTCTTTACTCACATAATGCTGAGGGAGGACTGCAGAGACAAAGACAAAAAAGGAGACCTCTTATCTTTTTGTTACTGTATTGTATTTTGTACTGTATTTTTTCTTGTATTGTCAAGAAAAATCTAAATCCTTTTTTCTTCAGTACCTCAAGACTTTAAATAAACGACAGATTGTAAGGTAATACTTCTCTTTCAAAGTTAAGACAGTTAGAGGTGATGTAAGTCGTTCCAAAAAGGTTACCAACTTATTTTAACCTATACAGTGATCCCTCGCTATAACGCGGTTTACTTTTCACGGTTTCGCTACTTCACGGATTTGCATAGTGCATTGTGTTCTGCATTCTGATTGGCTAAAAAAGTCACTCCGCTTCTTCTCTACCTGTGCGTCAATAACGTTGCAGTTTAATATGTACAGGTACGTAAAACAGCTCTCCAAATTTACAGTACGCACCTGCAAATTCTCTTGCAATTTCGAGTTTCTCTAAAACCCATAGAAAAAAGAGCGACAACAGCCTATCTATATGTTCTTCTCCTGAACAAACACAGCTGCACTGCAGGCTTCAAAAGAAGAAAACACTGCAGAGGGGTAAGGATGCAGCGGCTCAGTCTGAAGAGCAGTGAAATACACCTGAGTCACTATTTGTCCCACTGTACTTTGTTTTGTTTTTTTTTATAATCATTTTAAATTTTCTCCTGTTAAATCCAATTACTCGGGTCGCGGTGGGCGGGGCTAATCTCCACGATTTGAAGCCTTCTATTCACATTGATGATTAAAATTATTATTTGACAGTACAGTACAGAAGTTATTTGTTGAAAAAAAAAAACGTTTCTAAAGTACTTTGATTAGTGAAACAAATGCTTGAGCCTGTATAATGGTTTGTTCTTTCTTTTCAATGTATAAAAGGCTATTCATTGTATAATAATTGTAAAAAAAAAGAGAGGTTTCTACTTCACGGATTTTGCCTATCACGGGTTCTTTTTGGAACGTAACCCCCGCGAAAAACAAGGGTTTACTGTATCTTATAATAAACACCCACTCCCCACACTGACACACCCTCACCTTAACGGAATTAATATGATGGTGATAAAAAATATAATTGATTCCACTGTTGACCCGCTAACCTACATTTGCAATTTATCCTTTTGAATAGGAACATTTCCACACAAAATGGAAATAGCTAAAGTTCCATTACATTCCATTACACAAATCAGGAGACAAACACCAACAAACAAATAACAGACCAGTGTCTTTACTCTGCCAATTCTCAAAAATACTCGAAAAAGTTTTCCTCAAAAGGTTGCAAATTTTTGTCAAAAAACACAAACTAATATCCGACGACCAATATGGTTTCAGAAAAATCAGATCAACATCCATGGCGATTACACACCATGAAGAAATTATAAATGGCACCTACAATTAATAGTTTACAGTAGGAGTGTTCATGGATCTTAAAAAAGACATTTGACACTAATGATGACATTTTAGTAAACAAACTAAAAAGATATGGAATATGAGGACTGCCATTAAAATGGTTAGACAGTTACATTAAAAACAGCAGCAGTAGGGTTGGGCGATGTCCCTTAAATTGGCAGTTGCAGTGCTTGCAGCAAACCATGACTGCTTTTTTTATAGCTGGAAAAAGCTTTTCTGGGCACATGTACACGGTTGAATTCTAATCTGACCTAATCTAATCTGACCTAGATATTAAATGCAACAGCGGCTTATGGTGTTGACTCGCAGCGTGGTGCGGGCGTGGCATTACAATGGTGTCTCTCCATCGTGATGTCAGGCAGGCCTAGGCAGCAGTTTGTCCAACTGGATGACTGTAAATCATGCCTGCTAAATTTAAACTGTGAAGTTCCACAAGGGTCAATATTGGGTCCCATTTCATCCTTTACATTAATGACATACATATGGTATCAAATACACGCCAATACTTTTTATATGTCAACAACATAAGTATAGTGTGTACAGGGGAGAACCTTGGGGAAATTGTAAAAATAGTAAGTACAGAATTAGGGAAACTAAAACAATGATTTGCCAAAAATAAACTCTCACTCAGTGTTAACAAAACTAAATTCATGATTTTCGGAAATGGCCACATTCCTGCAGAGTAAGAAATAAAATTTGCCATTGATATCATGGTTTGAAAAAAAGTGACTTAAATCAAGTTGCCTGGATTAATTACAGATGACAAACAAAGTTGGAAACCACAAATAGAGCAGGTCAAAGCTAAACTTATAGTGGAGTGATAATTCAAAAACTACACAGTAAGAGATACTTTTGTATTAATAGATGAGGATTTTTATTACAAATTCAGAAAGCAGCAACTATCGTAATTCTTGTTCTTCTGTTAACCGTGCTCCGGGGGGAGCATGGCATTACTAAAGTGCGGCTGGCTCCGTGGGAAGCGCGTGCCACAGAAAACACTGCAACTCACTTAGTGAGCTCGGATCCGGTAGTGGGATCTGCGGTGCGATTCAGGCCTCATGAACACTCCAGTGGGCCGGAGTGGTCTTCTGGCGAGGACTTGACGTGCCACGGTGCATGTAGCGACTTTCTGATGACAGACAGAATTTACGCTCAATGCATTTAAACATGCATGTGCAGTGACGTATGCATCAGGGGATATTCGATTGGCTGTTCTGCATGTCAATAAAGTCCTGTACTTCTGGGTGAGAATTTTGATTCACTGACGGATGTTTTTTAAACAAATTTTTTATTTCTTGGTTGTTTATCTTTGCTGGCCTGCGATCTACCCACATGTCCTTTAAGATTGATCAGTCGATTGCAAACGATGTAATGACCACCCCTGATTTTGGCTCACATATCTCAGGCATGTAAAACGGCCTTTTTTCACCTATAGCTAAGATCAGAAATGTACCATCTAAAAGCGATGCTGAACTCATCCATGCATTTGTTACATCTATACTGGATTACTGTAATTCTTTGTTAGCAGTGTGTCCTAAAATTTCCTTAAGAAGTCTCCAGCTTGTTCAGAACGCAGCAGCTAGATTGTTAGCAGGAACTAACAGAAGAGATCACATCACTCCTGTGTTAGTTTCACTTCACTGGATCCCAGTTGATTCTAGAATCAAGTTCAAGATCCTCCTGTTAACCTATAAGGCCTTACATGGAATGGCCTCATCCTATATCAAAGACCTCATAGTGCCTTACCATCCAAATAGAACACTTCGCTCCCAAACTGCAGGACTGCTTGTGGTTCCTAGAATTAGTGAAAGTACGGTTGGAGGTAGAGCGTTTAGCCACCAAGCCCCTGTCTTATGGAATAAGCTCCCAGCTCATGTAAGTGAGGCAGATTCAGTTTCTACATTCAAAGTTAGACTGAAAACATTGCTTTTTGGACAGGCTTATTGTCAGACTAGCTAGTAATCAAAGAATATTTAACTCAATGTTAATGTGTTTAAAATTAATGTAATAACAATAACAATTAGTCCTTAGTAGGCTGCCAGTAATTTTGAAGCTGGGGTAACTATGGTGCACTGGGGTTCTGTCCTCTTTTCTTATCTACTTCTATTCTTCTTCTCTTCTCTATTTTTGACCATTATTCATCATTTAGTTCTCCATGCCTCTGTTTGGTAAAAAGTGAATGAATGGCAGCGCGTGTAGATGCAGCGACCTCACGCTCTCCCGACAGTGCGATGTTTTGTTCGTCAAATAAGTGTTTGTCTGCAAGTTTTTGTCAGTCTACGTCGAAATATAGGTACAGTCGACAGGCTCTCTTACACATTCGGAGAAGCAACTTCTGCCAAGCTTTGAACACTGAAACAAAGACGCTAAGGGAACTCGGACTGCTACGCGGGCCAGCTAATCCACCGAACTCGCCTGCTACCCCTCTCCCGGAAAGGAGGCGTCGGAAGCGGTGTGCAAGGACGAAGAAGCGGGGCAAGCGTGGAGGGGTCCGAGCTAGGCTAGAGGCTAAGCCAGCTCGCCCAGCCATACCATCTATCCTTCTGGCCAACGTAAGATCACTGGACAACAAAATTGATGACATCCGACTACCAAGATTAGCGAATCGAAAAGTGAGTGACTGTTGTGTGCTAGTGTTTACGGAAACATGGCTTAATGACAACATTCCGGACTCTGCTATACAACTGGAGCAGTTAGCATGCTACAGAGCCGACAGGGCTCTCGTAGACGGAGGAAAGACCCGGGGCGGCAGGGTCTGTTTTTACATCCGGGACGCTTGGTGCCGAGATGCCACTGTAGTATGCAAACACTGCTCCCCACTGGCGGAGTTTTTGATCGTGAAGTGTCGCCCTTTCTACTTGCCGAGGGAAATAAGTTCGATCCTGCTGGTTGCTACTTATATACCCCAAACTAACAATATCAGCGACAGAAATGCGGCACTGAACGAACTGTATCAAGCCATCAGTGAACAACAAACAGCACACCCAGACGGTTTCATCATCCTCGCAGGAGATTTTTATCATGCTGATCTTAAAACTGTTCTCCCGAAATTTCACCAGCATGTCCATTTTCCAACCAGGGGTGACAACATCTTGGACTTTGTTTACACTCAGCACAAAGGAGCATACAAAGCTTCCCCCCTCCCCCACATCGGCGCCTCTGATCACCTCACTGTGATGCTAACGCCAGCATACAGACAGAAGCCGCGTTTACATGGGCAAAATATCTTGATCGGATCAATGGTCGGGTTAAAATTCACCCGTGCACATGGGCACAGAAAACTTTTTTCCAATTAGAACAAACGTTCCCATGGGTCACAGTTTCGGTCGGAATGAATCATTTGGGCATGTGCAGTACTGTTGAAAAACCCGGATGAGGAAGTAGGTCCCGTTGTAAACAACCCTTTGCTGTCACATACATTTATGCAGTAGCTCGGTAATATACGAGACGATCTTCCAAACTTGCTTTTATTAATGTTATGAATATTATGAAGCGTATATTCGCTCATCGTTTTATATTTAATCCGTGTGGTGCTTTTTTGTGCAGGGGGAGCTTGAAACCAGAGTTAGGAGAGGCTATAAACACGGGCTAACAACATTAGCTTGGCTGCACGCAAATGTTTGGGAATAACATCAGCCTTTATTTTGTCGGGACACAACTGGAAACACAAATCCAGGTGATTGTTTGGACTGAGCAGCATTTCTGCTTTGAAGCTCACACACCGGCCCAAATGTGTGAGCTGACGGGCCGAGCTCTGCTCGGTTCTCCTGAGTCCTGCAGCCGCTAACCCAGAGCGGCGGGTCGGCTCACACATAACAACACAACAAAACGCACACGTAACAAAGCACCCCCCCAAACACATTAATAAATCCTGCTGCCCTGCTCAGAGAGGTTCACTCGGTCTACTGGCACCGGAGCCCGAACGCAGAGCTCGGGTGCCGGGTCCAGACCTCAGTGGGCACAAAGCGCTCCTCCCCGGCAGCCCCTTCGTGAGGGGTGAAGGAGGGGGGAGAGCCAGCGGGGCGAGAGCGGAGCGGCGCTTTTCAGGGGGCCGCCGCAGAACAGCTGATTGGTCCCGTATGCGCTTCAAAGCTTTCTCTCAGCGAAACGCCGTCTATGAATGACGTAAACCAGAGCAGAAGTGACACACGATCGGAATGACCGTTTACATGCAACACGATCGGGTGAAGGATCGGTATAACCCACCTATCTCGATTGGAAAGAAAGTTTGATCCGAAAGAGTCTGACTGGGGCAGACTATTCCGAACGGCGCGTTTACATGACACATTTTCTTTCCGATCAGGCATTCTTTCCGATTACTTTTGCCCATGGAAACGCGGCTAATGAGTGAAAGTGACCAAACCTGTTCTGAAAGAAGTAAGGGTGTGGCCACAGGAGGCCACTTCTGCTCTCCAGGACTGTTTTGGGTCGACAAATTGGGAAATGTTCAAAGAAGCAGCCACCTATAACAACACCACAGACACCCTGGACCCATACCAGTTTGCATATAGAGCAAAACGATCCACAGAAGATGCAATCTGCTCTGCCCTCCACCCAGTTCTCACTCACTTGGACAAGAAAGACTCATATGTGAGAATGCTGTTCATAGACTTCAGTTCAGCATTTAATACCATAATACCACAACAACTCATCTGCAAACTGGACAGACTGGGCCTCAGCACCTCCCTCTGCAACTGGCTGTTGGATTTCCTCAGCCAGAGGCCTCAAGCAGTTCGTGTTGGCAACAACATCTCCAACAGCATCACCCTGAGCACAGGGGCCCCTCAAGGCTGTGTGCTCAGTCCCCTGCTGTTCACCCTGCTGACACACGACTGCACACCAACCTATAGCTTCAACCACCTTGTGAAGTTTGCGGACGACACAACACTAGTGGGGCTCATCACCAAGAACGATGAGACCCACTACAGAAAAGAGGTGGAGCTCCTGACCATGTGGTGCAAAGACAACAACCTCTTGCTTAATGTTAGCAAGACCAAAGAGATTGTTGTCAACTTCCAGAGAGGCCAAACCCAACACCCCCCACTCACCATCGAAGGTGCTGCAGTGGAGAGGGTGAGCAGCACCAAGTTCCTGGGGGTGCACATCAGCGAGGACCTCTCCTGGACAACCAACACTGCATCACTGGCCAAGAAATCACAGGAGCGCCTCTACTTCCTGCGCAAACTCAAGCGGGCAAGTGCTCCACCACCCATCTTGACAACATTCTACAGGGGAACCATCGAAAGCATCCTTTCCAGCTGCATCACTGTGTGGGGTGGGAGCTGCACGGAGAAAAACAGGAAAGCTCTACAAGGCACAGTGAAAACAGCTGAGAAAATAATTGGTGTATCACTCCCCTCCCTGCAAGACATATACACCACCCGCCTCACCCACAAAGCCATCACAATCGTTAATGAAGCAAGCCACCCTGCACACAGTCTGTTCAGCCTCCTGCCCTCTGGAAAGAGGTATAGGAGCCTCCGCTCCCGCACTACCAGACTCAGCAACAGCTTTATCCATCAGGCTGTGAGACTGCTGAACTCACTCCCCTCCCCACTCACAGCGCCAGCCAGCAAGACCACCGGAATAGGATAAACACCCCTCCCCCACTAAGTGTTGAAGGACAAAACACTAACACTGAACTGAGACAAATAACTACCTCTGCATATGCAACTGCACATGTAAATAATATTCATTCATGTAAATAATATTCATTCCTACCAACTACCTTACCTAAATGCACACAGTTGGCTCATGCTGCTTTAAGCAACCTGCACCTTGTTTTAACATATTTATTGTCTTCACATTTTATTATTTATTATTACTAGAGAATAGGCCTGTTTCTTGTAGTGCATCTGCACTTTGCTGTTGTTTATTGTTTGTCTACGCACAGGACTGTGGGAAAGGTAATTTCGATTCCTTTGTATGTCAAGCACATGTGAAGAAATTGACAAATAAACCTGACTTTGACTTTGACTTTGGTGCAGTGCGATTCATGTACTCTCACTCTTTGCTTACAGTGCTTACAGATTCCAGTTGGCTCATCCATGCTCCTGACCGTGTACTAGAGGGCTGCATTGGGATCGGGTCCCGCGGGACCCAACCCAAATCTCGCGGGATTGGGCGGTTTGTATTGTGCTGCGGGCGGGAGCGGGCGGCAAAAAATAAACCCTGCGGGATCAGTGCTGGCATGAATATCGGATGAATATATAATAGCGGACTACGTTAGGCTGTGCGGCTGTTGGAGTCTTACGTACTGAAGCTCCGTGAAGCACCAGGTAGAGATGCCCAATGGCCTCTGTCATCAAACCTGTTGTTGGGGGGGGTGCAACGCCCCGCCCCGCCTCTTACTAAGAGCGCGCTTCAGGCCGTCTGTCTGCACGCGCACACACGCACACTTTTAACCGAACAGGATTTGTGAAAATATATTTAATATTTAAGTTGCACATTACACACGAGAAGAATGCATCAAAAGATGAGGCTGGAGGAGGACATGAATCTCTTTAATAATATCAATACAAATACGTGTTTTTTTCCTGCGGGACGGGGGACGATACAAAATCAATGCATCTCTATTACTCTGCGGGACTAAATTCTCTGAGTTTTGCGGGTGCGGGCGGGAGTGGACATACATATTGCGGGAGCGGGCGGGAGTGTAACGCATACGTTGCGGGAGCGGGCGGGATTGGTCAGAAATTCAGCGGGCGCGGGCGGGATGAAGAAAATAGTCCCGCGCAGGGCTCTACCGTGTACCTCGTTTCTGGCTCGCCTCTACTACTGCTCCTATACTTGGCTGTGGATCCTGCCTCAGGCTCGTCTCTGCTCTGTACCTGGCCATGTACATCATCTCTTTTCCTGCTCCTACACCTGGCAGTTGATCCTGTCTCCGGCTCGACTCGCGCCCCCGGCCGTCCCCCCAACTCCATCTAGATGGAGCACATCTGCTGGACTTTAAATATGTAGTAGTAGAGTTAGACAAGTTAATTATTATCTATGAGTTTTGCAGATTTCCACAGAGGAGACTGGAGAGAATTCAGAGAACTGTAGACTGGAGGAAGGGGCTGAGGTTTCTGGAGCGGGGCCTGTATTGGGAGTTAGGGAGCTATACTGTAGATTGTGTCAATTTTGGATTGAAAATGGGACAGGAAGGAGTTGCACTTTGCCACGGTGAAAGATGAAGAGGAGTTATCATTATGCGTCAGGATTTTGCTTATGATGGAAAACAAATGTTTTGGATTATTGGAGCTGGTATGAATGATGTTGGAAAAATAGAATGACCGGTCCCAAATAACTTACAAGAAGTCACTAAGGCCGCTTTTACACTGCATGGTTCAAGTGACCCAATTCCGATTTTTTCCTCTCATGTGGCACAGATCGGATATGATCGGTGAGCGTGTAAGCAGGACAAAAGCGCATGGATTCCGTTTTTCTCAGATTGGATACAGGCCTCTCTCATATGTGGAAATAAATCGGAAACGAATCGGATACGTGCATTTGCGTGTGCCATGTAAGCAGACAGATCGGATATTCCCCAGAAAATGCGAGTCGTACGTCAGTGACATCAACTCAGGAGACCACCAACTGAGATCACAAGACTTATTAAGGTGCTTTTGTGCACTGATTTTACTGTTGGAGGACAGGTGGAGCCCCACAAACGTGTTACCTTTCAGCCTCAGGCTTCAGACCGTACTGGGAAACCGCTGTTATGTCTGGTCCGGTCCGGTCCCGGTCGGGGCGCAAACGGTAACTAATGAAGCGGGACAGCATTGCTCTGGAACAGGCAAGAAGCCGTTTATTTCTTTGCTTGGATCAAACTGTTAGTACAGCACAACATCTACAAACACTTCCTCATTCAAAAGTCAGAGAGAGCACATAAGACGGCCGAGCAGCCCTCCTTTTTCCTCTCCCGCGCATCCCATCTCCTGCCTCATTCAGAAGCACCCAAGGCAACGCCTCCCTCCGTCGCTGCGTTGGCTCCATGACAACCGCAGTCACACAAACACACAAAAGGGGGGGGGGGGGTTTCGCCATGCTAAACGTTTGCCATTTGGACCAACACGCATCTTCTAAATGTGCTTTTATTACTGTTAAGATTATTATTATGGACCTGCTCGCCCATAATTTTTGAAATCCGTGCGGTCAGTGCTCAGGTCCGTGGAAGGCGGAAATGCTGCTACGTTACGTAGTCCTCAGAACTTCTACGTTTGATAGTTTCAGCATTCTATAGTGTAAATGCAAAAATCAGATACTGGTCACTTTTAAAAGATTATGTAAGCGGGTCATCAAAAAAATCGGACATAGTCAGAAAATCGGATATGGGCACCAAGACCTGCAGTGTAAATGCGGCCTAATAGAACTTTATAAGGCCAGAAATGATGATTAAAACATTAAATGTCACTTTTAAACAGTTGCCATGCAGAATTGTACAGTGAATGTTTTGTACATATCTGTATATAAAAAACATGCACATTGTACATATCTGTAAATAGAAATACACACATCATGAGGTGTTGGAAAAAGGGGTGGGATCAGATTTCTCTTCAACCCACTTCTTTACAAGCACACTGTATTGTTTTATGTCTTTTTTAAAACCACTGTGTTGATTTTTCATTTGTGTTTGAAATAAAAAAAAATACTAAAACTGAAACCTGGGTGGGCCAAAGACACCCTTGGCTGCTCCAATTCCGATGCATCCAAATAGACACATTAATGTTTTTGTTTTCCTTGTCTGATCTGTTATCTGCCTCTAAACTGCAAAGTTCTGTTATTGCTCACAGTTTTTTTCTACACTAATGTTAGCTTGGGCTTGTGAGGTGCTTGGACATACTATGAGCTAGCACAGGGGTGCCCACATGTGAGCTACATTTGAGGCAACAATATCTTAAAGATTATATATGTAGTATTTTGACACTGAAATCCTCTTTAATAAATATAGTTTTATGAAATATTAGTACATAGAATGTTTATGTGCTCATAATTCAAAAACTACACAGTAAGACTCCACCAATCTTTGTGAGTAGATATTTTAACATTAACAGATGAGGCGTTTTATTACTAAATCAAAATCTAACAAAGCAGCGACTATTGCACATTTCATGCTGTAAACCTTGCTATGGGGGTACAATGATCCCAGCATGCAAATGAGTGAGGTTGGTTTTTTGCATTTAACAGAAAGAACTTCCTCCAAACGGTGGGGGTGGAATGATTCAGCCATTCACGGATAAACGGATGGGTTGTAGTATGGCATTTCTTTTTTTCAAATTTATTTTTTATTGAAAAAGCACAGGATAAAATGTACATTGTTTTGAAGGGTTACAATATTCTTGCTTTCTCAGTTTTTTTAATGGAAAAATAAAAAACAAAATAATAATAAATAAAAAAGGAACATGTGAGGAAGCAGGGAGTATCAAAACATAAATGGCATGATATGATTTCAGTGAGATTTCAGATAAAGTCTGATCTTACAGGCTTAACATATTCTGTCCATATAGACCAAGTAGCGTAAAAAACATCCAGGCGTATTAGTAATGAGTGTGAGATTCTTTCCATTATATAAATTCGTTGTACCACATCAATCCAGTCCTCTGTTGTTGGTTGTTCAGGTTTAAGCCATTTCCTGGTTATTGCTTTCTTACTGGCTGCCAGCAGAATGTAGAGCAGTTTCTTATTTTTGTTGTCTAGACCAGCTAAATCGCGGTACCGTCATTTTTATCAAAATGTCTTTAATAAAATAAACGCAAAGAAAAAGTATTTTACGATCTTTTATATTCCTAACTACTCAGTGTTTTATCAGGGCCTGTTTGCATGAACACAGAGTTGATATCCTGGAGATGGGAAATGTTTTTGGATCAGTTAATGAGGGTAAATTCCCACGGCGCACTAGTGTGCCGCGGCTGACCGTGACTTCTGCTGCTTCATCATTTTCTCCGTGGGGAAGACGGGGTTTCTTAATTGAATTAAAACCTTAGACCCCAGATATGAGCTTTATTGTTAATCCTTTTAGGAAATGGTGCTACTGTCAAGGTGAATGTTTGTCTCCTTTTAGTCTTGACTACAAAGTGTGACTGAAAACACAGCTGGGACTTTAAGTAAAGAAGTAACCTTTTTATTTTGGACAAGTGAAAACAAGTTTAAAAAAAGGAAATTAGACATAAACAAGACAAAAGTTATATAAAACAGACCAAAGTATTTAAACACAAGTCCAAAAAGGGAGTAAGAAGAAAAATCTTATACTTAAGTTTGATTCCAAGAGCGTGTTTATTTATTTATTATACCAGAAATGGGCGTTACATTTGTCTTGGGTTTGATTAAATAAAAGCAACATTTGCTTTAAGTTGTCTGCCATTTGTACTTATTGCTTTCCTTAAGTAGGGTGGGGGAAAAAAAAAAAAAAAAAAAAAAATCGGGAAAAAATCGGAAATCGAATTAAAAAAAATAAAATCGGAGATTTTATTTTTAGGCCATATCGCCCAGCCCTATTACCACACCTCCAACATTTACTTCTTCCTAGGTATTTTTTCTGAGAGTGTGAAGTAAAAAACCTCATTATGCTTTTTCAACAGAATTCACACCAAATGTTTGATCCTGTTGTTACCCATTGTTTCCGACATACTTGTTCCCAATCCTCCTCTGTAATATTGAGCCCTCCTTCTCGCTCCCATCTTTCCTTTACATAGTAGAATGGCGTTTCTAAAGCGCGGCTGGCTCAGTGGAAAGCACATGACACGGAAAACACTGCTGCATTAGTCGGCTCGAAATCATCGGCACATGCTGCGGGACAAATAGCGACCTTCTGACACACAGAATTTCAGCTCAGTGATTTAAACACACATGTGCATTGAGGTATGTTTTAGAGAATGTTTGATTGGCCGTTCTGCATGTCAATCAAGTTCTTACTTCTCGGGGAGGATTTTGATTCACTGATGGATTTTTAAGGAACATATTTTTAGTTCTTGGGTTAACTATCTTTGATGGCCTGCGACCTACCCTCATGTCCTTGAAGCTCGACCAGTTGATCGTGATCGACGTAATGAGCACCCCTGAGCTATCAGAAGAGCTTGTAAACAAAGGAATGTTGGGAAAATTAGCAAAGCTCATTTCAGTCAGACAACTCTTGCAGTAAGAAATATTTATTTGACATTTTCCACATACTTTAGTTGGCATTCACATCTTTTGGTTTGGCATAAGGCTCCGTTCAATTCCATGAGAGATTTCCATAAAACTTTCGGGTAACAAAAACCCCCCTTACGGAGCCCACAGGTGGAAGCCGGGGAGGAGGGTGGGGCGAAGAATGAGCGCTGAAGGTAAGAAAGAGATGAGCGCCTGCGCACCTGGCTTAAATAGGACGCTGAGCAGGTGCATTAATTGACTGAACCGCCCTAGGGTATTAGCTAAGAAACCCTGCTACGAGTCATCTGCCCGAAAAACGATTATGAATCGTCATTTCAGTCAGACAACTCTTGCAGTAAGAAATATTTATTTGACATTTTCCACATACTTTAGTTGGCATTCACATCTTTTGGTTTGGCATAAGGCTCCGTTCAATTCCATGAGAGATTTCCATAAAACTTTCGGGTAACAAAAACCCCCAACACTTAATTATCCAGAAGAAGAAAAAATGTGTATGTATAATCAGTGTGTAATAAAATGGGGTGTGTTTTCGGCAGCATTCCATTTCCATTTCATTTCCCAGTATGACTGCTATGTGTGACCCGGCACCATTGACCGTTTGGGCCGCCCCCGTTCGAGTACAGCGCCACGAAGGGAACATGCTATCTAGTGGATCTGCTATGTGTGACCCGGCACCATTGACCGTTTGGGCCGCCCCCGTTCGAGTACAGCGCCACGAAGGGAACATGCTATCTAGTGGATCTGCTATGTGTGACCCGGCACCATTGACCGTTTGGGCCGCCCCCGTTCGAGTACAGCGCCACGAAGGGAACATGCTAACTAGTGGATCTGCTATGTGTGACCCGGCACCATTGACCGTAGGGTCGCTCCCGTTCGTGGAAACCACTAGAGGAACATACTATCTGAAAGAGAGAGGGAAAGAAATAAAAGAGGAGCCAACATAAAATTACTCATACCTGATCATAGAACGTAACTCACTTCCCCAAAAAACGCTGTGCGAAACTAATTTGTACCGCCTAACAACCCGTATGATACAATAACTTAACATCCAATCCAAAGCTTGATGGCGTAGTAGGCATGCTGACAGCCATTATTTGAACTTCTATTAACCAAGAACAAGCTTGATGGCCATAACTTCTGCCATTGTGGCAACTATAAATACACGAGCTTAAGTACATCCATAATTTCGAAGCTCCCAACGACAGTACAACGAACGAGCCTAGTAGCCATAATTTTCTCCATTCGGCATAACATAAGCGCTCAAGGAACATCATTTAATTGAGACCCCAACCAAATATTAAGAACGAGTTCAACGCCCATAATTACTATGCTTCATTGGCATACTACAAAATTGGCTTAAGAACCAAATTCGAGCTCCAGCGCATACTATGATACAACTTAGAACATCCTAATTTTGAGGCTTCCACCCGGCTATAATTTTCTTTTAACATCTATAATCGAAGAATTTACATCCATTCTGCTGTTGACAATGATTGATTAATTCAGTCAGAAGTGTCATTGGAATGCAGAGGAGGTCCACCGCCCCGTCACTTTCAGTGCAGCAATAGGTGCGTCGAGCAGTCATCGTTGCAGCATCAGATCAAGGAATGCAGGGGTGACATCACTTCCTGGAAACGGAGAAGCCGATCGGGGCGTAGGGGTACTCAGGCTCAGGATGTGGTGCATAGATAAAACAAAGCAGTATTAGTCTTGACAAGAATATATAAAAATCCCAGAACTGAGCAGTTTCAAAATGCTTGAGATAAATGAAATAACAGTGCTTTTCAAAGAACAAATCTGAGAAGTGAAATTTAGTAGACAGTTAAAGTAAAGACCCATTGTGGATTTATTGCACCCTAGAAACCATCATGATTACAAATTCCAACAGTGAAATGATAGTGAAATATATAACCTGCACAAAATCTTAACACCAATTTTTTAACATTCCAAAGATAAGAAAAGTAACCTTTGACAGTTTCAGAGGGACGCACCTTCAGGAGGCCATCGAGGAGTAGGTGATGGGAAGAGTAGCCAAAGAGATTTGTAGATGAGGAAGGTCAACATCCCACGTAGCAAAGGATTGCAGCCCGGCTGGATTCGAAGCTTTGCATCTGATAATAGTGGTTCTCAAATTGGTGGACAACAAAGTACAGACTACTGAAATTGTAATTAGCCAGGGGCGTCTGGATACTGAAAAAGAAAACTTGAGAGCCATGAGGGATCATAGGTTTTGATAGTATTGTTGCTAGACTGAACCTTAAGCATTTAGAGGCGGAGTATAAGCCACTAAATGGGGAAGCATCTAGCAGACTGTCATCTGCTTAAACAAGGAAGATAGAAGACTGAATTGTGGACACAAGATTTAACTCTTGAACTAAGCTTGACAGCGCAAGTGATATATCTCCTACGGTCAGGGTAGAAATTGCTCAAGGTGTTATTTAAACATTAACCAAGTCAACTGATGACACAATACTGTCATTCACTATTGAAACAGCCCTAATTTAATCTCCAAGGATGAAATAACTGGACGACATCTTATAAATCATCAGAGCTGTAGATTCAGGCGGCCGGACAAACACAAACCACTCTTAAATCTTTTCCCCCAAACCAGAAGGCACAGCCTCAGAGGAACAAGTGGAGGGAGCCTGAAGACACGACAGGCATCATAACATAACTACTCCAAGCATAGAGAGGGAAGGAACAAACGCAAAACACGAAATCCAGAACAGGAACACGGGGCCCAGGATGGAACTACCCAGAACAAGATGAACACAAGATGAACAGACGACCATAGGACCAAAGCCACAGCAAATGTCAGGTGGCGCAATCATTGACAAATCATATGCAAACCAAAATGAATAAACACGCTGCACAAAAGCCAAAGATGACATAATGGGGAGAGACAAGCAGCAATGAACCATCCAATCCATGGAAGAAAAATAAATCCGGAAGGGTGGAGGACCATACAGTATAGACAACGTGGAACTCAGATTAGAAAATAAATCCCCCCCCCACAAAGATCCAAAGACCAGGGATACAGAGGAAATTCGGCCACTGAGAAACCATCAATAACTCGCAAAGTGAAGGAGACCCATTGCCTACAAATATCCAGTACAGAGCTTCTGCTAAGAAAGTTGAAAGTATGAGGACTGCCACGGCAGCTGAAAGGTAAACCGACAAACGCGTCGAGCACCAACTGAATGCCAAGAGACGCCGAGAGGCATAGAGGCAGAACAGGGAGAACATCAGCGATAAGACATCCTCAGCGTTATGTCGCGCTCGGAGGAAAATCGTGGAGACAGCCTGGGCAGCTGAAGAAAATATATATACTAATCCTGAAGGCACATGAGGAACCAGGCCACAGATGCCCAAAAAAAAATGAACTGTGAGGCGCCAACGGGTCCAGAGCACGTCACGAGAACCTGAACCTCCGAAGGGCCACCCTTAGTGGGGGCTTTGAAAAACGATGCCCCGGAAAAAAAAAAAAAAATCCATCACACAGCCCCCACAAACCTCCAGACCAAACCAGAGAAATGAATAACAATAACTGTCCAGCCGAGAAAAAAAAGGCAGCGACGAGACTGACACGCTAATGCGGCCGACGCAAGTCCCCAGCCAGGGCAGGACCTACTGGGGTACACGGAGCAGGGAAAAACAGGCTAAGCAGAACCAGATGCAGAACATGCGGGGGCAACGAACGAGTGATTAAAATGAGCCAAAGACACCGCATAAAAGAGACCAAGCACAAGGAATTTGTCCACAGAGGAGAGACGGGTCCAAGAGACAAATTCACATTAAGACTAACCAACAGCTACAACAACGAAGAAAATAAACAGAAGAGCCGCCATAACAAGAAAGCCAGCATCTAATTAAAGATAGTCAAGAGTCACCTTCAGCACCTAAAGAACACAAACAGCAACAAAGAAAATGCAAAAAGCCACAAATAATTCAGCCAACATTAGGGTTGGGCGATGTCCCCTAAATTGGCCGTTGACGATGTTTGCTGTCAACCATCGGGATGGATGATGACATCGTCGGGGGGGGGGGGGGATTTTTACATTTTTCGGTCTTATATAACTCCTATTCGTTATTTTGCTTTTTTCATTTTATTTCCCAACTAATGACTAATCTAAACTGAGGGAAGTGACTTTAACAAAAAAAGTAACAAACAAAATAGAAAAGAAGTAGTCCGCTCCCGCACTTAACTAGCGAAGTGGACCGGCGGAGTGCGGATTTACAGCTTTGTGTTTGATGGGGGGGATACATGAGCGGTATGTGTGGGAGATTTAAGACTGCGATCCGTCCCGCAGCTCTAGGGGTACGAGCTACCGAACTCAGAACCGGGTCTAAGTGTGTGTCTGAGCACAGCTCGGATCGTCAGCACACACAGCGGTTTGAGCTTCAAAGCAGAAATGTTGCTCAGTCCTTAGAAAACATTCAAACAATGACGTGGATTTGTGTTTCCAGTCGTGTCCAGACTAAATAACGGCTGATGTTATTCCCAGGATGCAGCGCCACCCAAAGCTAATGTTGTTAGCCCGTGTGTTAGCATACTGCTAATCCTGGCTTCGTTCAGAAAAAGCACTGACCACACAGATTAAAATTCAAATGATGAGCGAACAGGTGTTTCATAATAACCGTAACATTATTAAAAGCACGTTTAGAAGATCATCTCGTATATTACCGAGCTGACATGTCAATGAATATAGCCGCTCGGCGCTGTTTAACGTAGTTTTGTACTGAATTGTTACATTCAATAAAGTTTGAAAAAAAAAAAGCCGCTCGGCGGAATTTATATCCTTCCGGTTTTCAAACCCTACTGCGCATGTGCGAGTGATTTATTCCGACGGAAAGTGTGACCTTAGTGAACGTTTTTATATTCTGAAAACATTTTTTCTGGGCCCATGTACACGGTTGGATTCTAATCCGACCGTTGATCCCATCAAGATATTTTGTACATGTAACCGCGGCTTATGGGGTCCACTCGCAACGTGGCGGGGGCGTGGCATCACGATGGTGTCTCTCCATCGGGATGTCAGTCATCCATCACGATGGACGATGATATCGTCCATCGGCACAACCCTAGCCAACATGAGAAACCAGGCCAGACAAGGACCGCCAGCCGTCACAACGACAGAAAAAGACCCCACAACTCCTGAAACAATAACCGGACGACGCAGAACAACAGCAGAAAATGAATCAGAGTGAACATGGAACAGACCACGAGTCACAAAAACTACAATTCCCAGGGTCCTTAGGGGCGCGACGTCACCATACACGGAAGTAAACAAAACAAGACTCAGCCCAGAAAAACGAACCAGGAAAGACCGCACGCCGCTCACCGGAGAAGACCGGCCGACCACGGCAGACGACAGACCCGGACAGCTCCAGATCCGGGCCCACGGACAACCCGAATACCGCGGAAAGCGCACCCCCGGCAGATGCATGCGACCGCGGCGAAACGAACGCGCTGGGCGCCGTTAGCCGCCTGGAGATCGCCGCTAGCTGCCCGGCAAGAGCCGCAAAAAGAGCAGACACGGCGAAAACGGAAGCCCACATCAGAAATGGGGAATAACCATCCAAAGGATGGGGGGAATACAGCAAGACGTCGAAGAAAAGGAGATCCGCCGGATCCGCGAGCACGGGGAACGGCGAAGAATGAGCGCTGAAGGTAAGAAAGAGATGAGCGCCTGCGCACCTGGCTTAAATAGGACGCTGAGCAGGTGCATTAATTGACTGAACCGCCCTAGGGTATTAGCTAAGAAACCCTGCTACGAGTCATCTGCCCGAAAAACGATTATGAATCGTCATTTCAGTGAAAACAGTCCTATCCACAACTTAGATGAGCATCTCATATGAATTGCTGCTGTACTGCAAAAAATGTGTCTTAAATACGATACAGGCTAAAAACTGTATGATCAATTAAAAACCAATCTGGAACGATTTACAATTGAAAAACTTTTTTTCTGCTATTTATATAATTCTTCATTCTTTACACCAAAAAGGCTTTTCTCCTGTATGAGTTCTCATGTGTGCTTTGAGATGAGACACACGGCTAAAACTTCTATCAGATTATTTACAAGAAAACGGATTCTCACGAGTTTTCATGTGTGTTTTGAGACGAGATAAATAACAAACTTTTATAACATTCTTTACACAAAAGACTCTTTTGACCTAGGTGGGTTCTCATGTGCATTTTGGACTTAGACCAGTAACCTAAACTTTCTGAACAGACAGTCTGTCATCAGACTAATTTTTCGTGGAGACAAATAGATTATCAACAATTCTTGAGCTTTCACCAGACTTTACAGAAGAAAGTCTCTTTTGTTTTGGAGATTGTTTGCGTCTCTTAACCAAAATAGCCTTCTTGAAGCTTATCCCAACATCAGAGTCACACTGACCTTCTGACAGGTGAGGGCTGTCCATACTTTGGACATGTCTTCTGTCTCTTCTCTTCCTCGGATCTCTGTTCTGCGGGTCTTTCTCTTCATCTGTAGTTGATGATGATTCTGTCTCTTCATCTGTAGTTGATGTTGATTCTTCATGTTGGTTTCCTTCTTCATCCTGACTATCAGTTACATTAAAGCTCTGCTGATTGTTTAGATCTGCTTCACTGTTCTCATCTTCCTCATAAGTAGGAATCTCCATCAAGGTATCAGTCTCCTGCTTCAGATCAAGCTGATCTTCATCTTGACTGATGCAGAGTTCCCCTGGTTCTTCTTTCATCTGTGGAGGTTCTGGTTCCTCCTGTTCCTCTTTCATCTGTGGAGGTTTTGGTTCCTCCAGTTCTTCTTTAATCTGTGGTGCTTCTGGTTCCTCTCCAGTCACATATTGCTGGGGGCGAACTGCAGGAACACAAACACAGAAAGGATCCCTTAATACTTTAGAAGGACTTTACATCGGTGTGAACTAAATCACCTTCACATCAATGCCACCAGAACCAAGGAGATGGTGGTGAACAATCTCCACCAGTGGTCATCAAGGGTTGTGGACATCAAGAGGGTGGATGTGTACACATACCTGGGTGCTCACATCAATAACAAACTCGACTGGTCAGACAACACAAGGGTCCTGCACAAAAAGGATCATAGTCGGCTGAGGTCATTTGGTGTGTGTAGGCCACTAATCAGGACTTTTATAAAACGTTGTTTCAGTGACCTTCTATGCAGTGGTCTGCTGGAGTGGTGGAATTACAGACTGGGACTAAAAGAAACTGGACAAGCTGCTCAAGAGAGGTAACTTGGTCCTGGGGTGTCCCCTAGACTCTGTGGACTCTTTAGGTGAAAGGAGGATGCTGACTAATGTAGCATGCATGACTACATTTACATAGAATTTACTATTTGATTTAATTTAATTTCGGCTAGGACGGTTCGATTCATGGAGGAACGTGAATGATTAAAAACCGAAGACAAGACTTAAGGTGCCAATTTGAATGTATTTACAATGTACAGTGAATACAAAGAACGGTGAATACAGTAAATACAAATATGGCGAATACAGTGAATACAAAACCACAATATATAAAACAAGGTTTAGTCCAGAGCTTTTCTGTTTTTTGTCTTTATAGTTCTTAAGGTGTTAGGATAGGCCCTATGAAAGAGTTTTATAGTTCGGGGGGAAAAAAGAAAGAAGCACTCCAGCGGGTTTGTTGGATGAGAAGGGGGTTAGAAAGATCCTACCGCACTGGCAGTGAAGAGGGCAGAATCCAAATCAGGATCGGGGCTCCTTTTTAGCTCACCATCTGTAGAGGGTTTATCCTCCTTTCTTCCGGGAGTGATAAACTCCCCGGTCAACGATTTTGTCCAGTGCTCTGGTTGAGCATCCAATAAATTGGTCTGTTATGATGACTAGTTTGCGACCTGGCCTGTCAAAACAGTGTCAATAAACAAATCATATTTTCCTTTGAACAAAAGAAAGCATATTCACGTAACCCCCTTAATTGACATAATTAACAAATGCATATGTAAGGGGAAACAAAAAAAAACTAAATCTTAAGTGCATAATCGAAATTGTACAACGCCCCATCTTGGGAGTGGTTGCTTGTGTCTGATTTTAAACTCACAGTTCGACCAATATTTAGTGACATGCTGAGCATATACTCTGAGTCCAGCTCCCATAGCATCAGTCCTGGTATAAATGAGCTCAGGAGGGAATTTGCCTCAGAGTGACACTGACAACTACAACAAAGGAGAGGCTGAGAGAGTTTGTGGCCAAGAATGTCTGATGCTATTCCAATCCGACGTTGAGGAGGAAGACTTCCATGGTTTCAGTGCACAGGAGGAAGATGAAGAAAGCTCTCAGTGACTTTTACATTCATGTTTTTTTAAACCAGCCCTGTTAGCGGTGTGTCAGTGTTGTGGAAGAAAACTTCTGGCGCACGCGCTGCGCAGCACTTGCCTCTGCGCAGAGGTGTAGGTACGCTCATAAGTCACTTATAAAAGTGATGGGCCTTACCAAAAAGCTCCAGTTTTGTCTCATCTGTCCAAAGGACATTTTCCCAGAAGCTTTGTGGCTTGTCAACATGCAGTTTTGCAAATTCCAGTCTCTCTTTTTATGATTTCCTTTCAACAGTGGTGTCCTCCGTGGTTGTCTCCCATGAAGTCCACTCTGGCTCAAACAATGACTAATGGTGTGATCTGACACTGATGTACCTTGATCACTTGTTCACCCTTAATGTCTTTGGAGGTTGTTCTGGGCTCTTTGGATACAGTTTGAACCATCCGTCTCCTCAATTTGTCATCAACGTTCCTCTACCAGCCACGTCCAAGGAGGTTGGCTACTGTCCCGTGGGTCTGAAACTTCTGAATAATATGTGCCACTGTGGTCACAGGAACTTTAAGCTGATTAGATGGTTTTATAGCCTTTACCTTTACCATGTTTGTCTATCATTTAGTTTCTAATGTCCTGGGACAATTCTCTCCTTGGCCTTCTGTTGTCCATGTTCAGTGTGGTACACACCTTTTCACCAAACAGCAATGTGACCATTTGTCTCCTTTTAAATAGACAGACTGACTGATTATGGGTTTGAAAACGGCGGAGATCTCAATCAAAGGACAAAGCTGAGTTCATCAGTCTTTTATGGAGGCACCATCATTTTTGTCCAGCCCTATTTATTAGTTGTTGTTTTTTAATAATTCTGTTAATCAACAACTCAAAAATAATGGCTGATTTTGATTATTTAATTTTCAATCAATTTTAAATTATTGTTACTTTTGAACCTTTCAAGTCATTTCAGTGAGCATTGAGGACTTTCTTTCTTTAATTGAGGGGTACCAACAATTTTTTTCCACCACTGTATGTGACCCTGTGACAGACTGGCGACCTGTCCAGGGTGCCCCCTGCCTTAGCCCTCAAGTTGCCGGGATAGGCTCCCGCAGCCCCGTGACCTTGAAAGGGACAAAACTGAAGATGATGAATGAATAAATGAATGACTAAATAGACCAATATAAAAAGTTTATCTTTATCTTTCCAACATCCATATGTGGTCTTATCCCCCTCTCACAATCTATAAACAATCTAACCTTCAACTAAACCTGCTCCAGACCAGGTTATGTTCAGGGCATGAGTTGCTGTGGCAACTTGACCTACCCTGAAACATACCTCCTTTTTTGTAACTGAAAGCTGAGATTATCAACTTCCTTAGCCTCAAACTGACCGTGGTAACTCACTTTTTGGAATACCCCCCAGTTCCTATACAAACAAAACAAACCAAAATGTAAGCTTTAACAGTGAATCCCCAAAATATCTGTCCTACAACATCAATACGTCTTTATTTCTTCTATACATCTAATATCAACTGCCTCTTATGATGGACATTTAAAAAATGACGACTTGTCGTATTTTCAGGCAGATACTCGTAGCAGTGTTTTACAGGTAACTACCCTAGGGCGGTTCAGTCAATTAACTCACCTGCTCAGCGTCCTATTTAAGCCCAGGTTGTTCATTCTCTTTCTTACCTTCAGCGCTCATTCTTCGCCGTTCTCCGTGCCCGCGGGCCTCCTTTTTCGGCATCTTGCTGTATTTCCCCCGTTCCTTCGGATGGATGATCCCCTTTTTCTGAAGTGGGGTTTTTGTTCGCTGCGTCTGCTGTCCTTTTGTGGCGATCAGCGGGCGTTTGATGGCGCCCAGCGCGTTCGTTTTGCCGCGGTCGCGTGCATCTGCAGGGGGTGTGCTTTCCGCGGTGTTCGGGATATCCGTGGCCCCCGATCACGAGCGGTCCGCGTCTTCTCGTCTGCCGTGGTCAGCCAAATTTCTACGGTGAGCGGCATGCGGATCTTTTCCCGTGTTGTTTTTCTAAGGCTAAGTTCTTGCTTCCTTCCTTCGGTATTCGGTGACGTCATTTCCTTAAGGACCCTGGGAATTGTAGTTTTGGACTCATGGTCTACTTCATGATGCATTTCTGATTCATTTTCTCCTGTGTAGTTCTGCGTCATCCGGTTATTGTTTCATGGGTTGTGGGGTCTTTTCTGTGGTTGTGAAGGCTGGCAGTCCTCGTCTGGTCTGGTTTCTCATGCTGGCTGAATTTGTTGTGGCTTTTAGCATTTTCTCTGTTGCTGTTTTGTTCTTTGGGAGCTGAATGTGAATCTTGACTGTCTTTGATTCGATGCTGGCTTTATTATTATGGCGGTTCTTCTGTTTGTTTTCTTCGTTGTTGTAGCTGCTGGTTGGTCAGAATGTGAATTAGTCTCTCTTGGATCCGTCTCTGCTCGGTGGACATTTTCCCTATGATTGGTCTCTCTTATGCAGCGTCTTTGGCTCATTTTATTCACTCGGCGATCCTCATTCGTTGCCCCTGCGCGTTCTGCATCTGGTTCTGCTCCGTCTGTTTTCCCCCGCTCTGTCTACCCCAGTGGATCCAGCCCTGGCGTCAGGGACTTGCATCGGCCGCATTAGTAAGTGTGTCAGTCTCGTCGCGGCCTTGTTTTCTCGGCTGGACAGTTAATTTGTTATTCTCTTTCTGGTTTGGTTTGGAGGTTTGTGGGGGCTATGTGATGGCTTCTTCCGGGGCATCGTTTTCAAAGCCGCCACTGAGGGTGGCCCCTACAAAGTGTTCAGGTTCATGTGACGTGATCTGGACCCGTTGGCGCCTCACAGTTCATCTTTCTGGGCATCAGTGGCCTAGTTCCTCATGCGCATTCAGGATTAGTATATATTTTCTTCAGCTGCCCATGCTGTCTCCACGATTTTCCTCCGAACGCGATATAAGGCTGAGGATGTCTTATCGCTGATGTTCTCCCTGTTCTGCCTCTATGCCTCTCAGTGGCGTCTCTTGGCATTCAGTTGGCGCTCGAGTGTTTGTCGGTTTACCTTTCAGCTGTCGTGGCAGTCCTCATAATATCGATTTTATTATCAGAAGCTCTGTACTGGATATTTGTAGGCGATGGATCCCCTTCATTTTGCGAGTTATTGGTGATTTCTCGGTGGCCAATTTCTTCTGTATCCCTGGACTTTTGAATCTCTGTGGAAAAAAAACTTTATTTTCGAATCTGGGTTTTCACGTTGTCTATACTGTATGGTCCTCCACCCGTCCGGATTTATTTTTCTTCTATGGATCTGGATGGTTCATTGATGCTTGCCTCTCCCCATTATGTCATCTTTAACTTTTGTGCAGCGTGTCGTTTATTAATTTTTTTTTTGGTTGAATATGATTTCTCCATGATTGGGCCACCTGACATTTGCTGTGGCTTTGGTCCTATGGTCATCCGTTCATCTTGTGTTCTTGTTCTGGGTAGTTCGATCCCGGGCCCCGTGTTCCTGTTCTGGATTTTCACGTTTTGCGTTTGATCTTTTCCCCCTATGCTTGGAGTGGTTTTGTTATGGTAGTAGCCACGTTTACATGGGCAAAAGTAATCGGAATGAATGCCTGATTGGAAAGAAAATAGCGAATGTATTCGCATTTCAGGCACCGGAAACTCGGGCAGTCTCTTTCCCCCCTAGGGCGGTAGTTAATTAACTCACCTGTTCAGCTTCCTATTTAAGTCCAGGTGTGCAGCGTTCATTCTCTTTCTTACCGCAGCGCCGCTTCGTCGCCGGTGTTCCATGCCCGCGGCTCTCCTTCTCATTTGGCATCTTGGTGTGTTCCCCCCTTCTTTGGACGGTGCTCCCACTTTTTCTGATGTGGGGGGTTTTCATTTCGCCGCGTTTGTTTCTCCTTCCGCGGCGTTTCATCGGCCGAGTGGCGGCGCCGGCGTGTTCGCGTCGCTGCGGCGGGTGAGCGTTTCGCGGTGTTTCGGTTGGCAGCGGCGTTAGATCGGGGGCTGTTCAGGCTTTCTCCTCTGCGTTGGCCGTTTGTATCATTGCGGTGAGCGGCCAGGCGGTCTTTTCCCGTGTTTTTCTGTTGTGTTTTCTAATGCGTTTTTGCTTCCTTATTCTTTTCCGGTTGGATGTGACGTCACGCCCCTAAGGACTCTGGGTATTGTAGTTTATGTTCTTTGTCATTGTGGTCTACCTGACTCGTTTTCATGTTTTGTGGCTCTGCCTCCTGTTATTGTTTCTGGGGTTGTGGGGTCTTTCCTGTGGTTCAGGGCTGGTGGTCCTCGTCTGGACAGGTTTCTCATGCTGGCTGAATTAGTTGTGGCTTTCTGCGTTTTATCTGTTGCTGTATGTTATTTAAGATTCAAGATTGCGGAATTTTAATTTTGTTGCATACGAAGTTATATTTAGCAAATGCAGCCAGTGGTGAAATGTAACCCAGGTCCGCTCTGTGGACAGCGCAATAATTAAGGAAAACCGTACAAAAAATGTACGTCATATATTTCTGTAAAATATACCTGATGTACATAAGTAAAACTATGTAACGATGACATACGTGCAGTATGTGTATTGTAGAATTACATATGGAATGCAAAATGATGTGCATGAATGTGGACTGAAGACTTAAATAATTAAGGTACGCGTGTAGAGTTCCTGTTTAAGAGCCTGATGGCATGGGGGTAGAAACTCCTCCTGTGTCTCTCTGTCTTAGCCTCGGCTCCTACGGCTCCTAGATAAGAGCCGAATGTGAATTTTGCCTGTCTTTAATCAACGCTGGCTTTATTATCTTAGTGGCTCTCTTTGTTTTGTGTTTCTGTCGTGGCTGCTGTGCATTTGGTGGTTTACTCAGCGTTTGGTTTTCTTGTTGGACCCCTCTCTCCTCTGTGGATTTTTACTTTTGATTTGTCTCTTTTATGCAACGTCTGTGGCTTGTTTTGATTCACTCGGCGATCTTCGTTCGTCGCCTCCGCCTGCTCACGGTATGGTTCATTCTAGGCCGCCACTGTGGGTGGCCCTTGGATGTGTTCATGGTTGGAACTTGTGTCGGTCCTGTTGGCGCCTGTCGTCGTAGTTTTTTTTTGGCGTCAGTAGCCTGATTCCTCGTGCGCCTTACGGATTGGTTTATTTTTACTTCGGCTGCCATGCCTTCTCCACGTTTTACTCCGGACGCGATTTGTGGCTGGGGATGACTGTTATCACTGATGTTCTCAGTGTCCTGCCTCTTTGCCTCCCGGAGGAGTCTCTCGGCATCCAGTCGGCGCTCGATTTGTTTATCGGTTGACTTTTCTGCTGTCATGGCGGTCCTCATGCTATCAACTGTATTATCACAAGCCCTGTACTGGACTTGGGTAGGCTATGGGCTCCCCTTCGTTTTGCGCGTTTTGATGTTTTCTCTGCGTTGATGTTCCTCCGTATGCCTGGTCTTTTGCATCTCTGTGGCTTACTTTCATTTTCTGATCTGGGTTACCGCGTTGTCTGCGCCGTGTGGTCCTCTACCCGTCCGGATTTGTTTTCTTCTTCTGGATCTGGATGGTTCATGGTGCATGCCTCTCCCTTTATGCCATCTCTCGCTTTGTGCAGCGTGTGCTTTGTTTCATTCTTTGTTTGAGGGCTGTTTGTTCAATGATCGGCCCACCTGATTCTGCTCTGGCTTTGGTCCCACGGTCATCCCTTCATCTTGTGCTCTTGTTCCGGGTAGTTTGATCCTGGGCCCCATGTTCCTGTTCTGGATATTCACATCTTCCGTTTTGTAGCCTGTCCTTCTCAATGCTTAGAGGTCTTGTTATGATGATGCCTGTCGTGTCTTCAGTCTCCCTCCGCTTGTTCTTCTGTGGCTGGGCCCTCTAGTTTTTTGGGGGAAAGATTTATAAGAGCGGTTTGTGTACGTCCGGCCGCCAGAATCCACGGCTCTAATGGTTTTAAAGATCGTGTGGTTATGAGAATTTAGCCATGGAGTTTATATTAAGGCTCTTTAATTAAAGAGTGAGATAATAGTCTTGTGTTTCATCGGTTGTCTTGGGTAATATTTAAATACACCATAAGCAAATTAACCCTGACCGTAGAAACTCCATTTTTTACGCTCTAAAGCTTAGTTCAAGAGTAAAATCTTGTGTCCGCAAACCAGTCTTCTATCTGCCCTGCTTAAGCAGATGACACTTGGCTAGATGCATCTACATGTAGAGGCTTGTTATGCTCCGCCTCTAAAAATCTAAGGTTCAGTCTATCAAAACCTACGATCCCTTATGGATCTCCAGACGCCCTTGGCTAAAATTTCGGCAGTCTGTTTTGTTGTCCACCTATTTGAGAACCTGTATTTCACTATCAATTCATTGCTGGAATTTGTGATACGGGTGGTTTCTATGGTGCGATGAAGCCACAATGGGACTTCCTTAACTTTCTAATAAATTTAACCTTGTTATTCCATTCAATTTAATCAGTGTATAAACTAATCAGTTTCTAGGTTTTATATATATGTTCTTTGCTGGGACTAATACTGGTTTTGTATTTTATCTATGCATCGCATCCTGAGCCTGCGAGTCCCTGCTCTCTGGCCTGCTTCCCCATTTCTGGCGAATGATGACACCCCTGCATTCCTTGATCTGGTGTTGCCACGATGACTGCTCAACGTACCTATTGCTGAACTGAAAGTGATGGGGCGGTGGACCTCCCCTACGTTCCCATGACACTTCTGACTTAAATCAATCATGATGTTGGTAGTAGAATGAATGTAAATTCTTGGATTATATTGCCAGGTGGAAGCCTCAAAATTTAGGATGTTCTAAAGTGTATTATTAGTATGCGATGGAGCTCAAATTTTGGTTTCTAAACTCAATTACGCCAATTAAGCTTCAGACAAATGGCAGTGAGGATTTTCTTGATACTTAGATGGAAATCTTCGAATAAATGGATGCTCTGAGCTCGTATTATGGTATGACAAATGGGGAAACATTATGGCAGTTAAGCTCGTTCGTAGTCCTGTCGTTGGAAGCTTGAATTACTGGATGTTAATTAAGCGCCTTTAAATAGCATACCAAATGAAATAACGCTAAGCTTGTTCTTAGTATTTGATGGAAGCTACGAATAATGGATGGTACTTAAGCATGTTCAGCATGCTTTGGGAGCTTGGATGGATGTTGGTAGTGTCTTCATACGGGTTGTACTTGGCGGTTCAAATTATAGTTCCTTACGTTTTGCGGATGGGGATTTATGTTCTTAAAAAATTAGGTATGAGTGATTCTTATGTTGGCTCCCTGTTTTGTTTCATTTTCTTTGTTTGGCTCTCTCTCTCTCTCTCTCTCTTTGCAGATAGTATGCTCCCCTAGTGGTTCACGAACGGGAGCGGCCCAACGGTCAAAGGTGCCGGGTCACACATAGCAGTTCCACTAGATAGTGTGTCCCCTTCGAGGCGCTGTACTCGAACGGGGGCGGCCCAACGGTCAAAGGTGCCGGGTCACACATAGCAGTTCCACTAGATAGTGTGTCCCCTTCGAGGCGCTGTACTCGAACGGGGGCGGCCCAACGGTCAAAGGTGCCGGGTCACACATAGCAGTTCCACTAGATAGTGTGTCCCCTTCGAGGCGCTGTACTCGAACGGGGGCGGCCCAACGGTCAAAGGTGCCGGGTCACACATAGCAGATCCATTATATAGTGTGTCCCCTTCGAGGCGCTGTACTCGAATGGGGGCGGCCCAACGGTCAAAGGTGCCGGGTCACACATAGCAGATCCATTATATAGTGTGTCCCCTTCGAGGCGCTGTACTCGAATGGGGGCGGCCCAACGGTCAAAGGTGCCGGGTCACACATAGCAGATCCATTAGATAGTATGTCCCCTTTGTAGCGCTGAACTCGGATAAAAGAAATGGAAAGAAGGGGGCGGCCCAACGGTCAAAGGTGCCGGGTCACACATAGCTGTCTTACTTGGAAATGAAATGAAAATGGAATGCCGCCAAAACACACCTCATCTTATGACACACTGATTATACATTTACATTCTTTCTTCTTCTCTCTTCTTGATGATCTTTGGTTTTGGGGGTTTTTACCCTAAAGTTTATGGAAGTTATCTCATGGAATTGTACGGAGCCTTATGCCAATCAAAGTTTGTGAATGCCAACTAAGATGTAAATTAAGTATGTGAGAATAAATGTATTCTACTGCAAGAGTTTTCGTATGACTGAAAATAGCGAATGTATTCGCATTTCAGGCACCGGAAACTCGGGCAGTCTCTTTCCCCCCTAGGGCGGTAGTTAATTAACTCACCTGTTCAGCTTCCTATTTAAGTCCAGGTGTGCAGCGTTCATTCTCTTTCTTACCGCAGCGCCGCTTCGTCGCCCCACCCTCCTCCCCGGCTTCCACCTGTGGGCTCCGTTCGGGGTTTTTACCCTAAAGTTTATGGAAGTTATCTCATGGAATTGTACGGAGCCTTATGCCAATCAAAGTTTGTGAATGCCAACTAAGATGTAAATTAAGTATGTGAGAATAAATGTATTCTACTGCAAGAGTTTTCGTATGACTGAAAATGCGTCATGTAAACGCGCCGTTCAGAATAGTCTGCCCCGATCAGACTCTTTCGGATCAAACTTTCTTTCCGATGGAGATAGGTGGGTTATACCGATCCTTTATCCGATCGTGGTTCATGCAAACGGTTCATTCTGATCGTGTGTCACTTCTGCTCTGGTTTACGTCATTCATAGACGGTGTTTTGCTGAGAGAAAGCTTTGGAGCTCATACAGGACCGACCAGGAGGCCCTGCGTAAAGCGCCGCTCCGCTCTCGCCCCACTGGCTCTCCCCTCTTTCCCCCTAACGAGGGAGATGCGGGGGGATGCATGCCCACTGACGTCTGGACCCGGCACCCGAGCTCTGCGTTCGTGCTCCAGTGCCAGTGGACCGAGTGAACCTCTCTGAGCAGAGCAGCGGGATTTATTAATGTGTTTGAGGGGAGGATGCTTTGCTCCGTGTGCGTTTTGTTATTTCGTTATGTGTGAGAATTCAAACTGCGAGCGGACCCGCCGCTCTGGGTTAGCGGCTGCAGGACTCAGGAGAACCGAGCAGAGCTCGAGCCACCAGCTCACACAGCGGAGCGGCTTGGGGCAGTGTGTGAACTTTTCAGAGCAGAGATGTTGCTCAGTCCTTAGAAACTGTTCAAACAATCACGTGGATTTGAGTTTCCAGTTGTGCCCCGACAAAATAAAGGCTGATGTTATTCCCAGACATTTACGTGCAGCCAAGCTGCCGATTGCAGCGTTTCCCCCCCCGCATGGTCCTGGATTTTGTGTCCATCAAAAGGCTAATGTTGTTAGCCCGTGTTGTTAGCCTCTCCTAACACTGGGTTCTCCGTTTTTCCTCAAAAAAAGCACTGACCACACGGATTAAATATAAAATGATGAGTGAACAGGCTCTTCATAATATTCATAACATTAATAAAAGCCCGTTTGGAAGATCGTCTCGTATATTACCGAGCTGCTGCATAAATGTCTGTGGCAGCAAAGGTGTGTTTACAACGGGACCTACTTCCTCATCCGGGTGTTTTACCACTACTGCGCATGCCCAAATGATTCATTCCTACCGAAAGTGTGACCCATGGGAACGTTTGTTCTAATCAGAAAAAGGTTTTCTGTGCCCATGTGCACGGGTGAATTTTAACCCGACCATTGATCCCCATCAAGATATTTTATCCATGTAACCGCGGCTAATGACTGTCGTGTTTCAGGCTCCCTCCAATTGTTCTTCTAAAGCTGTGCCCTCTGGTTTTGGGGAAAAGGATTTAAGAAGAGTGCTTTGTGTTTGTCCGACCGCCAGAATCCACAGCTCTGATGGTTTTACGGGGTCGTCCGGTTATGAGAGAGTTCAGCCTTGGAGATTATATTAAGGCTGGTTCAATAGTGAATGATAGTATTGTGTCATCGGTTGACTTGGTTAATGTTCAAATAACACCTTGAGTAATTTCTACCTTGAGCGTAGGAAATGTATCACTTGCGCTCTCAAGCTTAGTTCAAGCTGTGCAGCTGACCCTGGTGCAGTGTGGTGTTGCTTAGACCGGGCCTTAGACCAGTCTCTCACACACACACACACACACCTACACACACACACACACACACACTGAAGGAGGAGAGTTTGGGGAAGAGAAGGAGGAAGTTAAAATTGTGTGCCCTGTCCAGGCTACCCCACCTTGGTGGGACACAGCCTGTGTGTGTGTGTGTGTGTGTATATATATATGGATGGATCTTTACACAGATTTAAATATATTGGTTCTTTTTGTTCTTTGGTTTTGATATTTGTTGCTTAAAGAATATAAAATATAAAGACTGTTATAAACATTTAGAATATCAAAAGGGTTTTTTCAGCTCATGTCAGTCTGTTCTGTTATGAGTGAAAGTTATAGTGTTTTATGAAAATGTTTTAAATCTTCTGTTAATGGGCTGATTATTTTGAACGTGTTTTGGAGACCTCTAGGGGTAGTGCCAGGTACTGTTGTTGAGCACATTTATTTGAATTATCTTTATTGAAAAGTGCAGATGTACAAACAGAAAGGATTGGCTAGCATCCACGCACTTTGTTCGTCAGTGGAAAGAATTTGCTGCATCCGTCTCAATTCAGAGGTTGCCAAAAACTAACCCTAGAATCTTGAAAAATAGTCGAAAAATACCAAAATGTTGAATAACAGACCAGGTTGTCACACGGACAACCATCAGGTTCATTTTTGGTTGTCCTGCTTGAAATCTAGTTGTCTCGGAAATAGGGTGTCACTTTAAAAAACATGAATGGGGGAGGGGGGGGGGGGGGCAAAACTGCACACTTATTACCCATGATGCCTTTGTTAGCGGTCTACCACTAGCCAACAACCCCTAGCTAACATTCGCGGGAAATCTAAAACAGCAGCAGGATTGGAGCTTTCCAGACGAGAGAAACAAAAACCTTAATAGATCTATTTGTCTGCAGGTGGATACAGTGAACAAACCTGCAACATGGAGCTGAAGCTGCGGGTTCCAGATGACATCCAGCAGTCTGCGCTGACGACAGAGCTCCTCCTCGTACTGGACGATGGTTCCTTCACAGAGTCTGCAGATTTCTTCAGCAGCAGCAGCTAGTCGCTCGCTGATCAACTCTCTCAGAGACTGAAGGGAAGACATGGTTCCTGCTCCAACTCCCACAAACACCGCCGTCCTCTTCACTGCAGCTCCGATCGATCATCTGCTAGTCTCACAATCACAGCAATCCACGTTGTCTTTCCGTTCAACACTTCTTCACTCATTTACGACACTTTGGAAAATGCTGAGAGTTCCACACGAACCACGTATCGTCCTTTCTGTCCAAAAACCTCACAAACGTCCCAACTAAACACCACCGTCCTCTAAACACAAGCTAACGCTGCTAGCCTGCTAACAAGCTAACGCTGCTAGCGCCTCGTGCTGTTCTTCTTCTTTGTTTGGCTAACAGCGTCATGGTGCTTTAGCGCCACCAGCTGGTCTGGAGTGTTGTCTGTCGCCCACATAATGATGTCGATGGTTGCAAAAAAAAGCCCTTTAAACTTGACTGGCAAATAAAGTATAAAGTAAACAGTTTATTTTCAGGAAAAAAGAAAATCAAAATAGAAAAAAAATGTATTGAGAAACCTTTTGAGGGATGTTGTGACGTCATCACACTGTGTCTCATTCCAATGTTCAGATTTGACTACAAAACCCATCAGAGACTAACTAAACTTGATCACATTCGTTTATTGTATTTCTAAACTACAGTCATGAATAAAGACATTTATTAAGTAAACAACGAAACAAAAATTAAAAACAGAAAATTTCAAGTAAAAAGATCCTAAAAATCTGTTTTTAAAGAGAATAATTATGACTGTAAATAAACATTAAACTGTATAGTTAATAACAAACATAAGCAATAATTTGGAAATTCTTATTACAGTGAACAAACAATAGTGAAATTTACTTAATTTAATTAAATTAGATTAACACATTTATAAAGTATATAACTGAGATGTAACAAAATAAAAGAAAAGTGAAAAAATTAAAGATCTTTGGAATAGAAACATTTTTCACCGACAATCTGCAAAGATCTTAATGCTGTTTCTAGTTTCTGTGTTTTCTTCAAAGATTTTTACAATAAAAAACTGGAAAAGATTTAAATAAATTCACAGATTTTTTCAGGTTAAGACAAAAAAAACACTTAACATTTTTATTTACAGTACAGACCAAAAGTTTGGACACATCTTCTCATTCAGAGAGTTTTCTTTATTTTCATGACTATGAAAATTGTAGATTCACACTGAAGGCATCAAAACTATGAATGAACACATGTGGAATTCTATCCATAACAAAAAAGTGTGAAACAACTGAGAATATGTCATATTGTAGGTTCTTCATAGTAGCCACCTTTTGCTTTGATTACTGCTTTGAACACTTTTGGCATTCTCTGGATGAGCTTCAAAAATGTGGAGAAATGCAGAAATGTGTGCTGCAGATGCCATGTTTGCCACTAGAGGGCAGCACAGCAGCTTCAGTCTTTGTCATTGTTGCTGTGTGAGCCTGAAGGAGCTTCAAAGTGAACTAGCTGCAGCTTGGTTCAGACAAAGCTCCACATTCACACACAGATGTGATCCTGAAGAAGTCTGAACAGAACATTTCAGGAGAACTCTTCAGTCCAGAACATGAGCCTGCATTGTTCCTGAAACTGGGATCAGAGTTCTGCTCTCTGCTCCAACAGAACCACCTTCATGAGCTCCTGGTTTCTTCTGGATCCTCCAACATTCAGACGCTCTCTGACTGAGTTCATGTCTGCACAGAAACCTTCAGGATTCTCTTCTTCCACACGTCTTTCACTCTGAACTCCTGAATGTGGATCATCTCAGTCAGACGTTCAGCAGCATCAGAGCCGTGCATGTGCTCCTCCTCATGAGTCCTGAAGCTGCACCGTCAGCTGCAGAGCTTCAGAGCTGCTTCCTTCTCAGACTTTCCACTTTCTTTGGCTCTCTGGCTCTGATGCTGCTGCTGCTGCTGCAGAAAAACCAGCAGCTGCAGAAAAACTCTGCAGAGACTCACAGAGAGAGGATGGAGGCAGCAGATGAAGCTGCTGCAGACTGACAGCTGATGGAACTGAAGCACTTTCTACATTCTAGTTCCAGATGTTCTACAGAATCACTCAGAGGTTGAAAGTGTTCCTCAGTACTGGAGTACTTTAGTTCAGCAGCTCCTCTTTTCCTCTAAGGTGAAGCTTCATGTGGACGACTTCTTCTTCTTCTTCTCTCCTCTTTTCTGGAGCTTGGGCTCCATGCAGTCTGATCAACTCTGATTTGAGCCCCACCCACCGCTCAAATGGCGCCGCAGGACCTCAGATGGCGTCTGTACCATTGACTTAACACTGAAAGTGGCCACGCCCACCGCTCAAATGGCGCTGCAGGACCTTAGATGGCGTCTGTACCATTGACTTAACACTGAAAGTGGCCACGCCCACCGCTCAAATGGCGCTGCAGGACCTCAGATGGCGTCTGTACCATTGACTTAACACTGAAAGTGGCCACGCCCACCGCTCAAATGGCGCTGCAGGACCTCAGATGGCGTCTGTACCATTGACTTAACATTGAAAGTGGCCACGCCCACCGCTCAAATGGCGCTGCAGGACCTCAGATGGCGTCTGTACCATTGACTTAGATCAACAACGCGTCCCCCGTGGTCCTCTGAGGTGGCTGTGTCACTCCGGGCTGCTCGCCCATGTCAGCGGGGGTCAGCGGGGGTCAGCGGGGGTCAGGAAGCTGCTAAGCCTCCAGCTCAGGCAACCGAGAACGGGAGGAATGTAAACAGAGACGGCGGGGGACGCGTTGTTGATCTAATCTAATATGTTTGATATAATCTATTCTATTTTTTAATTGTTAATACACATGATTTATAATAAAGGTGCTCAATAGCCCCGGCCATATGTCTGCATTTAAAGCAGGAAGAGATTATTTCTCAGTAAAATGCAGGAAAAAACAGAGTTTTTTCTAAACATAAACATAAACAACAACAAATATAAACAAAGTTTTCTGCATCTCTTCTTCACAGGGCGTCTTCATCACCAGCAACAGTTGTTCTCCCTGTAGAAGCAGAATTTAGAAGATCAAGCAGCTTTTTTTATTTCTAAAAGTGTAAATAATGTTTAAGGTCACCAACTTCATGCTGAAAGAAACAGGAAATGACATCATCCACATGAGAAGATGATGAAGAGTGAAAGAGTGACAGTACTTGTTGTAGTTCTCTGGTCCTCGTTCCCTTTGGTTCTCCTCCTGGACATGTAGACCAGAGCAGCAACCACACCCAGAAACATCAACACCACCTTCATCACGGCTCCAACCATGATGATGAAGATGTGACCAGAAAGATCTGCAGACAACAGATTTACCAGCATCAACTCAAATATTTGGAAATGGCTTTGACTTTCACAATTTGTCTTTGTTGTTGAAAATAATAGAAACAGTTTTACCTGAAGAGTCCAGAACATAGACAGCATCTGTCTTCACTTCCTCATCCTCCACAAACTGACAGATGAACGTTTGGTTGTTTCCCAGTCAGAACAGAAACACAGTCTGGTTGTCCTCTAAACTCCAAGCCAACAGCGTCACCAGACAGGTGAGACCCCGCCTCCTTCATCCAGATGAAGCTGTTGTGTCTACAGGGAACAGTTGGATCAAATCTACTCAGTGAACACTGGAATGGGACACTTCCACTTCCTCTGGGAGGAACGTCTGCTGGATCTTTACAAACTGAAGGAAAACACAAACAGAAAAGAGGTTTTTCCATGAAAACCTTTGGTCCTGACAGTGACCACATGTACCTGCTGACCGTTTTCCAAAGAAAGAGCTGATTTGACCATTTTAGAAACTATTCAGAGAAATGTTTTCATTTGGTTCAACAAACAGAAAGAGTCTGGATTTTGGAGTTTCAGAGTAAACTATTACAGAGGATGATGGAGTCTCATCATTTTCTGACAACTTTCAACAAACATTATTATAGAAATGATCTAAAACTATATCAAATGAACCACAGAAATGTTTTCTGCATGAAGCTGAAACTTTGTTGTCAGCTCTTTCTTTGTCTTTCTAGTCCTGATTCTCCGGGTCTGTCTGGTCTAACTCCTATCATTCTTAGAATTAGAAAAGCCCAGAAGCTCTGGATTTGGGAGATAAATCCCCCCCCCCCTCATCTGAGATGAAAACTGATTAGTTCTGACTCTGAACGTAAATAAAGGAATAATATTGAATCTATTGTAGAATCTGAAGGTTTAGATGAAAAACTCCAAACGTCAGAGTTTCTTCAGGGTTTGAGCTGTTTCTGAAAAAGATCAGAATGTTGACAATCATGAAGTCCCAGAATTCTTCATGTCAGAATACTCACTGCTCAAAGTATTCAGATACGCCTCAAACTTCTTCTTGTTCCTGAGCCCACAGAGACATGGAGCAGCATCTTCATCAGTGATGTTTGTGATGAGCAGAGAGCAGTCAGTGCTCACTCTGAACTCTGGACAACACTTCCATTGTGGACTTCTGGTCTCAGTGCTTCATCTGGATCTGTCTGGTTCAGCCATGTAACATCAGAGCACGAGGAAGAGGAGGATGTAGTTCTACAAGGACGTCATCTCCAGCTCTGTGATGAAGATGTTTAGTTTGTTCACTGATGTCTGCAGGAGAGAAAAGAAGAAAAAGTTGAACCTTTAACACAACAGTCACTAACAAAATCACTGAAGAAACACAAGAAGATGATTATATCTGCAAAGTTTGGTTTTAATGCTCATTTTATTAAAAGATCAAATATATTCATATTAAAAAATATTTGTTCATAACTGACATCAAAGTCTGGATTTTTAGATAAATTAAAAAGTGACATTAATTCAATTCAGTCTTTTAATATGAAATTGTTCTTTCATTTCTGTTTTTCAGTCATGGTTTGATTTCCTCTTCAATGATGAATAAAGAGAAAACTGAAAATGAAGACTTTGCTTCTATTTTTGTGACATTAAACCATTAAAGAGACACACAGTTTTGAAATTCCTCGAGGGAGTTTTTTTCCTCTTTCTTTAGAAACAGATCTTTTCCTCAGATCCATTCAAGAAGGTTTTCTTCATTCTAATGTGAACAGAATGAGTCAAAAAGTGTTTTTAACGGTAGAAAGGTGACACTTCTGAACTTTAAACAATCAAACATGACAAAGTCAAAGACTGACAGAACAGAATCAAATTAAAGCTGTGAGTGATGGATGACCCTTCAGGCAATACTCGCCCCCCCTGCCTGCCTCTAGGAGCCACCCGCCCCCCTCTTTGCACCACCTCCCTCGCTGCCCCCTCTCTACTCACCACTGCTGTCCTTCCCACCAGCTCTTGCTGAGCTTCCACTACACACATCTACCCCCCCCTCTCTATCTGTAAGGCTAACTGTGCTGCATGTGTCTAAAAGTGCTGCACTGTGATCAGCATCATCAACTGACTCAGAACAACACACTGCTTCCTTAGCCTTAAACTTACCGTGGTAACTAGCATAACCTGCTTTAGGAATATCATCTGCAGAAAACAACAAATGGAAAAAACCACAACAATAAATCAACAATCCACTCTCCACATCTGGTTACATCAACAGAGAATCAAAGTCTGGAGAAATGAACATTTGTAAAACAAACTTGTTCCGTAATTATCAGATTTTTTCCTGCTGCTAAGTTTTTTTTAGGTTTTCCTTTCTTCTTTATTGTTATACATTTCCTCAAGCTCCTCTAAAAGCTCCTCTAAAACATGAATTCATAATAAAATTGGTGAAAATCAATCTGAAGACTATTTCAGTTCATTAGTGAGTACTAATCCAACTAAAGCTTTTGTGAAAAATAAGTAGATGTATTCAAAATAATTTAATTTTAATAAATAATTGTATTTAAATAATAATAAGACATTTTAAGTGTCAAAAGAAGCAGCTGAAGCCTCAGCCCCCCCTACAAGAACCAGGTCCTTGAACTTCCAGACTGGACTCAGTGCCCGGCACAAGGACTCTGAGTCATCAGCCCCCCCATTGGCATCTAACTCACCATTCTCCTCTGCCACAAGGGGCACCATCACAGCCCCCCTCTGTACTCTGGGACAAAGCCGTAGTTCATTACGGTGTACGTTGCGGGGTGGCCTAGAGGAGTCAACAGGCGAATCCCCACCCAGACGCTGCAACACTTTATGGGGAACAGGAAGCCACACATCCTGGATGTTATGCCTTCCAGGAAACCGTCTGTTTCTCAAGTTCACCGGCGCTGCTCAGAGCAGGACCTTACATCACGTCTGACCTTTGACCTCACACTGACTGAGTGGAGCGGCTCCACGGCTGCTGGTGGTGTTCCAGGTGATGGAGGATGTTTTCCAGGTGTCTGCTCCTGCAGAGGTCTGGATGGATCTGAGCTGATCTGAATGTGCTGACAGGCCTCTGAGGAGAAGAGGCTGACAGAGGAACCAGGAGCTGAAGGAGGCTAAAGGCCCAGGATCCAGAAGCAGCTGCAGAGAGACCACCAGCATCAGGATCAGGATTCCAGAGGGGCGGGGCTCCAAGTGGGAAAAGACGACCAGAGATGAAGTCACCTGGAGACAACCACTCCTTTCTGATCCCTGGAGCTGAAAGTCATCCAGTTATCATTTGGATGTCAGCAAACTCTAGTCAACATGAGTTTGTTCACTTGATCCCAGACTTGGAAGAATCAAACACTGGAGGCTCTTGATGTGGATGTGCACAATGTGCTGCAGGCAGAATCAACAGGAATCCAGTTGAATCCAGATGTTGGAAACACAGACGTCCTACAGCAGGGCTGCTCCTTCCTGCTCCTGGACATCTACCACCTGTTCTCCAGCTCTCCCTGCACTCCTGCCTGCTGATCACCTGGACCAGGTGTGTTCATCCAGTCACAATCTGGAGACATCTGATGGAGCCAATCAGCAGCTAGCAGGGCTTGGAGATCTGGAAAACAGGCAGGTTGGTAGATCTCTAGGACCAGGATTGAGCAGCCCTGTCTTCCAGCTTTCATTCCCAGAATGCAACAGTTTGACTGAGAATGAATGTTCTCCTGCTGTTGCTGTGAGGATTCTGCAGGTCCGTTCTTCAGTGGTTCTGGTACCATTTGAGCGGTGGGCGTAGCCACTTTCAAAGTTAAGTCAATGGTACAAACGCCATCTGAGGTCCTGCGGCGCCATTTGAGCGTTGGGTGGCGTGAAGGCGAGAAGATCACTGAACGGAGAGAATCTGAAGGATCCAGACATGGAGACGTGATTCCCCATGATTCTGGAGAACTCTTCATCATCCATAAACCTGACCTCTCAGCATCATCCGTGTCTTCATGCAGTGGAAATGACAGAAACACAGACACCGCTCCATGTCGCCATCAGGCTGAGAACATTAGCTGGAAGCTCCGCCCACAGGCGGCGTCCAGCTCAGGAACACATTTGTGGACAGACGGCGAGCAGAGAATTATCCACGCGGTGAAAGAGAGGCGGTCAGTGTGGACGCAGCTGAACAGAAATGTATTCATGTTCATTCAAAACAAAGAGGACACTTTTGAATAGGAGTCAGAAAGGGCAGGTGTTCAAACCCCCTAGGGTCCTGTGTGTGCACGTCTGACCAGCATGTTGATTTAATGTCAGCAGATAAACTTTACAGTTTCAGAGATCCTCAGCCATAAATTCACAAATCTTACTTAAAAATTAACCAATGCTAAAAAAAGAAAAAGTATGAATTATTGTTAATTTTATTAGAAAATGTAAACGTCTTCATCCAAAAAGACAAAATTGAGGGATTATTGGACGACCCGCTCAACCACCTGAGCCACTGTCGCCCCTTAAAATACCTACACCTTGCTTCCGCTGCAACTGTGATCACATTTGTTGAGGAATGGAAAAAAGTGTGTGTTGTGAGATGTGAGTGTGTGTTGTTAAGGCTCAGCCCATCGGTGATGACATCACAGGAATTGATGCGGAGTTCCTTTCTTCTTCGTTGGTTTTCTGGATTGGTTGAGCTAGTTCCTGTTTCCATGTGCTCCCGGTCAGCAGCAGAGAGAGACTTTAGTTGCAAAACCCTGTCTAACACCACAGTTCACTCCAGTTGCTGGATTTTCAATATTGAGTAACTGAGAAAACGTAAGTGTTTGAATCCTTTGTTTTACATGCTTTACTCGTTTTATTCGTGCAGTTTTTTTCTCGGCCGCTAGGTGTCACTGTTGTCACCGTTTCTGAGGTTTAAAGCAGATTTTATTATATTTTGCCTATTCTGGAGGTTGCCAATTTACCTATCATTTTGCCTATTTGGAGTTTGTTTTATAATGACATACTGAGTCAGTTTTCCTTGTTTTATGTAATTTATTTTATTTACAGCAGGGCTATTTGTGTTATTTATGTAATGATGAGAGGATTTTTGTTGTTTACAGACTAAATTGAAATATTCAGCAAAGGAATAAATTCAAACCGTCTGACAAGTGGAGTCACCTCTCCTTTTCCCTCCTCCCTGTGTTCTGACCGACACCCCATCTTGTTTACGGTTAAACTCCTAACCCGAATCAGCAATACAGTCCTCCATCCTCACAGTCCTCCCTAACAGTGTGTGTGCGCAAGTGCGCTAAAAACAGACCTCACACGCTGCAGGAAGGGGGGGAGCGGCGTGTGATGTAAGGCGCTTACATATGAGGTGCCGTGTAGGACATTATTCAAAATTAGCATTCATAAACACATACGAAATCTCTCACACACACTAGTGAAATGCTTGTATACATACAACTGAAAATATATTCATTCACATACACATGTGAAATCTCTCACATACACTATCAAAAATGCTCTCACACACACATATGAAAATGCTCTCACACACACATATGAAAATGCTCTCACACACACATATGAAAATGCTCTCACACACACATATGAAAATTCTCTTACACACACATATGAAAATGCTCTCACATACACATATGAAAATGCTCTCACACACACATATGAAAATTCTCTTACACACACATATGAAAATGCTCTCACATACACATATGAAAATGCTCTCACATACACATATGAAAATGCTCTCACACACACATATGAAAATTCTCTCACACACACATATGAAAATGCTCTCACATACACATATGAAAATGCTCTCACACACACATATGAAAATGCTCTCACACACACATATGAAAATGCTCTCACACACACATATGAAAATGCTCTCACATACACATATGAAAATGCTCTCACACACACATATGAAAATTCTCTTACACACACATATGAAAATGCTCTCACATACACATATGAAAATGCTCACACACACTATCGAAAATGCTCTCACATACACATGTGAAAATGCTCTCACATACACATATGAAAATGCTCACACACACTATCGAAAATGCTCTCACATACACATATGAAAATGCTCTTACATACACATATGAAAATGCTCTCACACACACATATGAAAATTCTCTTACACACACTATCGAAAATGCTCTCACACACACATGTGAAAATGCTCTCACACACACATGTGAAAATGCTCTCACATACACATGTGAAAATGCTCTCACACACACATATGAAAATTCTCTCACACACACATATGAAAATGCTCTCACATACACATATGAAAATGCTCTCACATACACATATGAAAATGCTCTCACACACACATATGAAAATGCTCTCACATACACATATGAAAATGCTCTCACATACACATATGAAAATGCTCTCACACACACATATGAAAATTCTCTCACACACACATATGAAAATGCTCTCACATACACATATGAAAATGCTCTCACACACACATATGAAAATGCTCTCACACACACATATGAAAATGCTCTCACATACACATATGAAAATGCTCTCACACACACATATGAAAATTCTCTTACACACACATATGAAAATGCTCTCACATACACATATGAAAATGCTCACACACACTATCGAAAATGCTCTCACATACACATGTGAAAATGCTCTCACATACACATATGAAAATGCTCACACACACTATCGAAAATGCTCTCACATACACATATGAAAATGCTCTTACATACACATATGAAAATGCTCTCACACACACATATGAAAATTCTCTTACACACACTATCGAAAATGCTCTCACACACACATGTGAAAATGCTCTCACACACACATGTGAAAATGCTCTCACATACACATGTGAAAATGCTCTCACATACACTACTGAAAATTTTGATAGAAACGGAAGGCATTTCAGTTTTACTTTATTGTTAGAAACGAAGTTGGTCGACTGAAGGCATTTCAGTGGAAATGAACCTGTGTCCGAATTCCTGCCCTGATCCCTAACTACTAAAACCCTATATAGTCCAGAACTATATAGTTCTCTATATAGTTCTCTGAATTTAAAAGCAATTCAGACACCCGTGCTCAGTACTTTTTTCTTTTGGGTGTTGTTCATAATGCGCCTGACACGGAAACAAAGTGGCGCATTACCGCCACCACCTGGTCTGGAGGCGAACTACTCCTATTTAAGGCGGAGAATGACACTTATTTGTCAGAGTAAAAACATAATAAATAAGAACATTTTACGAAGACTATTTATGAATCTGCTGTGTTCTGATCATGGAAAACGTGACTGATTTATAAATAATTAAATTACAAACACTTTGGTGTTGATTTAATGTATTTGTTCATAAATAAACCCCCAAGTTATTTTTTCATGCCAATTTTTATTTTTTGTTTTTGTGCCGCTGAACGATTAATGGGCTCTTGCAAGGAGGCATTTTTTTCTGTAGTTTTCTTACACCTTACTGAAAATGGCTTTGAAAATGAATCTGTCCATGTTCCTGGCAATAATTCAACCGTTTTTCGAACTATCAAACTGAAAACGAGCAGATATGCAGCATCACAGGACGGCAAGGACAAGCAGACATCTCAGAAGATTTCCTCTGGATGCCCTGACCAGACAGAATAACTTGTGAGTTAAACTTAAAGCTTTTTTTTTAGTTAAACTTAAACTTTGTTACTAATCATGCTCAAGGTTACACAGTCTGCTGGGTAAGAGTTTAACATTCTTTTTCAAGTGAGTTGTGTAGTCCAATTACATGAAACACTTGTGAGTTCAAAGTTTAGAATTTTTTATTCAGAGTCAAACCATATGACTTGTTTTAAACAAAAACAAAACAAAAACCTTCATTTTTAAAAGTTTAAATAAAAATCCAAAAACCCAGCCAAATAAAAACCACAAGATTTTCCAGAATTAATAAATACTTCATAATCTAAAATGTAAGACATCAAAATAAATAGAAACATTAAAAAAATGTGATTTAATTTCCTCAATGAAATAATTAATGTTGCATTTTCCAGGGTCTTCCACGTCTCTACTGCTTTACCAACACAAAAGTGTCTGTCCTGGCCCTTTACGCTGACGGTCAGTGCGACACAAGACTGGATTTTCGGTTGACCCGCAGGACCATCGAGCATCTGGGTCGATGGTCCTGAAGCATCAGCTTTGGGTTCCTCACACTCTGTGGGGGGGGGGGGGGGGGGTCACAGGAGACTGAGGTCCTGGTGTTTCTTTTCTGGCTGGCGTGTGGCACATCTTACAGTGTGGTAGCCAGGGCCTTTGACATGCCACGGTCCACTGTGAGGGACATTGTCCACAGGACGGCAGACCGCATCCTCCAGCTGATGAGCAGGGTCACCCAGCTTCCCAGTGGGAATGAACTACCATAAGTCGCCTCTGGATTTTAGCAGCTCGCTTGGTCTTCCACCTTCCAAAGGGTCACAAGGAGCATTGATGGCTGCCACATAAGAATAAAGGCCCTAAAAGAAAATGCAGCTGTTGTTTTAACAGGAAGCTTTTTTATTCCATTAAAATGCATGCTGTATGTGACTCTAATGCCAAATTTATAGATATTTTTGTTGGGAATCCAGGATCAAGCCATGATTCACGGGTTCTACGTAAAAGCCCAATTTATGTAAATCAAACAAACCCACCTGAAGGATCCTTTTGGGTGATGGTGGGTATCCCTGCATTGCTCATCCTTTCATGCTGCAGACACCCTACAGGGAACCCATGAGGAATGCCATTGAGGCAGTTACAGCCAGAACCACTCCAGAACACGCTCTGTTGTGAAGAGAGCATTTGGCATGATAAACATGAGGAGGAGAGCAATATTGCAGGAACATGCAGGACGAGCAGAGTCACGTCCGTCTGCAAGGACAAATGTCTGCTTTCCTTTCAGCTCCAACTGTGACACACATGACTCTAGAAGACCAGGATTATTGTTAACATGTATAAAAATAAATATTAACATATAAAACGAAATTCTAAATATGTACATCTGATATTTATATGAAAATCCTTTTGAGATTGTTAAAAATAGCTCAGATTTAAATAATACATGTAAATTATTCATTTTTGTTCATACATTTATTAAACAAATTGGAAAAACAATGGCTGCATTACATTTTAGAACAATAAATTTCAACTCAAGTAAACTTAACAGACTCTCCTGTCGCTGTTCCTCCCTTCTAGCCCTTTCCTCCTCTCTCTTCTGGCTCTTTAACATAAACCTTTAACCCAGTACGACAACGATTAACCGTTTATTAAAATGAAGTCAAATCTGATCATGTGTCTCCACCCATCTGGCACGAGCTAGCTTGAAACAAACAGGCTATCTTTCTCCATCCACAAATGGATCAGATTTTCCTCATCCTCGTCTGTCCCTACATATATGAACACATTTAAAACGTGTTAATAACTTGTGACTATGGTTAGAAGTCACTGCTTTTTGATGTAATATCTAGCATTTGTTTTTAGCCTTCGGCGCTAATTCGCGTTAGCGTTAGCTTTAGCATTACTGAAATTGATGAGCTTCAAAACAATCTAGGTTGTTGATTGAGGAATATAACATATTAAATACATCATCTTAAGTATTTACAAATATTTTTTACAACAGATACTGGATATTTTTTAATATACTTACACGTTTCGGTGGTTTTCCTTGCGCAACCGGCTGCCATTTTCGAATGATTCAGACGAATGATTATCTCGCGATAATCAGCCAACTTCCGTTTCTACTGAAATGCCTTCCGTTTCTGTCGAAAATTTCAGTAGTGTATGTGAGAGGATTTTCACATGTGTATGTGAGAGGATTTTCACATGTGTATGTGAGAGATTTCACATGTGTATGTGAATGAATACATTTTCAGTTGTATGTATACAAGCATTTCACTAGTGTGTGTGAGAGATTTCGTATGTGTTTGTGAATGCTAATTCTGAATTATGTCCTACACGGCACCTCATACTTACACGTGGAGTCAGTCACCGTTTTAAGAGTGAAAAACTTGTGAGGAAAAAATTAATAAAGAAATTAAAAGTTAATCTTAAAGATCTGAGACTGGTGGTTTTTAATTTGTTTACATTTTATAAAGGATTATTCACTTTGTCCATTTCTTCCCTTCCAGGGTTCTTTCTCAAATATTTCCCAGACAACAGAGCTCAATACGACTGACCGACAGATCCATCCAATGCAGCAGCAGCTGCTGGTTTGAGATCTGCTGAGGAGGATCAGTTCATTGAAATCACGTCAGACTCCACCTTGAGGATGAGGTTTACAGACAGACACTCCCTGACTTCTGCTGGGTGTGGAGAGGGGGCATCCACTCATGGGGCAGAAGGCTGGGGGCATTCTGCTTCCAATCTATATCCCATCTTTGTCAGATTTTCTGCTGTTGCCATTAACAAAACTTTTTGTTTTTTTGTACACAGGTTCAATGTTGTTGTTCTTACAAAGTTAATGATCATTTATTTGATGTTTTCCAGTCTCCAGCAGCAGGACAGTTGATATGGTATTAAAGTTGAATCGCTTTGGCTTATTTTGTCACAGTTTTTCACAGTGTGTGTTTGTGTGTGTGGGGGGTAAACATTTTACCTTCTCCAATTCTCCAAAGCGGGAAACAAGAAAAAGAATTTGTGAACCACTCCCTGAAAGTGTATAAAAATATTACAAAGACAAATTAGGAATTATTGATAATTTTATGTTAGTGTTGTAAATGACGCAACATTAATACATTATGTTTTATATGGTTCTAAAATAGAAGGTTTTCATGTAAAAAGTATGTTTTTTGTCTTATACATCCTTGTTTTTACACAGAAAAGTATCAATAAGAACACAGATAAGAATACCGGATTGAAAAGCAGCAGATCGATAAGAACAGTAGTATGGATAAAATCTTAACAATACCCATCTCTACTAAATGGTTACTTGACCTAACAAAGCATACACTGCAGTTGCTACTTTTTGCTAAAATAATAGTGAAATGTTCACTGATCACGTAAAAGTGTTAGAATTAAAGATGCAAACAAAATATTTCAAATGTCGTGGAAACACACACAGACAATGTGTACATCATATTAGCATAAACTACAAAAGCAATGAAGACATTCAAGTTTTATCTCTCATTATTTAAAAAAGATTCTATTTACAGGTACATGTAAAATAATTCATTTTGTAAAAAGGTTGTACATATTTTGTCAGCAGTAAAACTCAATGTCTAGTATCAGTATACAAAGATTGAAATGGATTGATTCTTTACTTTTTACTTTTAATAATTGTGGTTTAGTAATTGTGGAGAAGATAAAAACAAAACAACTGTCCTAGGCAGTTAGAATATCACATCAAAACAATGAAAGTCTGTAGAAAATGTAAATTCTACACATTCAATACTCACTTGTGCCTCCCTCTAATGAAGTTACTGCATCAATATGGTATGGAGGCCATCAGCCTGTGGCTCTGTGTACATGAAATGAAAGCTCAGGTTGCTATGGAGTTCATTAGAACATTGGGGTTTCATCCCAGAAGTTTTGAGCATTAAAAACTTATTTTAAAATAAGAAATAAAGGGAATAAAATAAAGAAATAAAGAAATAAAAATAAATAATTTTTTGAGATACAGAACTTTCCCCTGTAGAATAAAGTATTCTGCTGATTCTGATTCTGGTACAGAGGTTGAGAGGTCGACCTCTTATTAGAAAAGTTTAGAATTTAGAGTTTACACTAAATCCTTACATTGTCAAGAAAAAGTCTTACAAGTTCTCATGTGTCTTTTGAGATGAGATACACGACTAAAACTTTTTTTACATTCTTTACAAGAAAAAGGCTTTTCTCCTGTGTGAGTTCTCATGTGTGTTTTGAGATTAGATACATCACAAAAACTTTTATTACATTCTTTACAGGAAAAAGGCTTTTCTCCTGTGTGAGTTCTCATGTGTGTTTTGAGAGTAGATATATCACGAAAACTTTTATCACATTCTTTACAGGAAAAAGGCTTTTCTCCTGTGTGAGTTCTCATGTGTTTGTTGAGAGTAGATACATCACGAAAACTTTTATCACATTCTTTACATGAAAAAGGCTTTTCTCCTGTGTGAGTTCTCATGTGTGTTTGGAGATGAGATACACGACTAAAACTTTTTTTACATTCTTTACAAGAAAAAGGCTTTTCTCCTGTGTGAGTTCTCATGTGTGTTTTGAGATGAGATACATGACTAAAACTTTTTTTACATTCTTTACAAGAAAAAGGCTTTTCTCCTGTGTGAATTCTCATGTGTGTTTTGATAGGAGATGCATGACTAAAACTTTTCTTACATTCTTTACAAGAAAAAGGCTTTTCTCCTGTGTGAGTTCTCATGTGTTGTTTGAGATGACATATGTAATTAAAACTTTTCTCACATTCTTTACACGAAAATCTCTCATCTTCTGCATGGATTCTTGTGTGAATTCTGAACAGAGATTTGTTACAAAAGCTTTTACCACATTCTTTACAGATATAACATCTTTCATCAGACCCAGTTTCCATGTAGTCAGATGGGTTACTAAGTAATCTTGAGTTTTTACCAGACTTGATAGAGGAAAGTTTCTCTTCTTTTTGAGATTGTTTACGTTTCTTACCAAGATTTGTCTTCTTGGGATTTTTTCTAACATCAGAGTCACACTGACCTGCTGACATGGGAGAGCTGTCCACACTTTGGACATGTCTTCTGTCTCTTCTCTTCCTCTGATCTCTGTTCTGTGGGTCTGTCTCTTCATCTGTAGTTGATGTTGATTCTGTCTCTTCATCTGTAGTTGATGTTGATTCTGTCTCTTCATCTGTAGTTGATGTTGATTCTGTCTCTTCATCTGTAGTTGATGTTGATTCTTCATGTTGGTTTCCTTCTTCATCCTGACTATCAGTTACATTAAAGCTCTGCTGTTCTTCTATAACCTGTGGAGGTTCTGGTTCCTCCTGTTCCTCTTTAATCTGTGGAGGTTCTGGTTCCTCTTTAATCTGTGGAGGTTCTGGTTCCTCCTGTTCCTCTTTAATCTGTTGTGGTTCTGGTTCCTCCTGTTCCTCTTTAATCTGTGGAGGTTCTGGCTCCTCTTTAATTTGTGGAGGTTCTGGTTCCTCTTGAATCTGTTGTGGTTCTGGTTCCTCCTGTTCCTCTTTAATCTGTGGAGGTTCTGGTTCCTCCTGTTTCTCTTTAATTTGTGGAGGTTTTGGTTCCTCCTGTTCCACTCTGAAGTTCCTCTGCTGGTTGCAGAGATCTTCCTCTTCAGTCATCCAATGCTGGGGGAGAACTGCAGGGACACAAACAACACTTAAACATTTTCTTTATACTTTTTATACATTTCCAGGACTTTTGGGTTTTTTCAAGCATCAATAAACTCTGTGATCATTAGAGAAAATGTCTGAGGAATCTGGAGGACCAGAAGAAACTCAATGAAATAAATAAATCGAATATAAAATAATTGAATAAATGCGTCATTCATTCATTTAAAATTGTCAGTATATAAATAAAATTTTAAATCAAAACATAAATGCTTAAATAGTAATTAAAAAGGACCTTAAAATTTTTCATTACATTATTCATAATTTTATTAAACAAAATCAAATTAAAATAAATACAATGCTCAGCATAAATGAATACACTTCACTACATGTGTCAGAAAACCTTTAGCATCCTTTCATAATCAACATTTTCTGTGAAATACTAGATTACAAAATACTCCTATAAAGGTTGGCCATTGATTACAAACAGGATCTGTTAATTTGCATACAAAAAATTGATTTCCTAACAAATTAATTCAAACCCATGTTGCAAAAATGAGTACACCTCAGTCATAGTCTTATGACAAAAGTCAAACTCAAGACTACAAATTTCTAATTAACAGGCATCCAAACACAGTTGACTCACAGGTGACCATAAAAGGGCATTTCTTAACAAAGAACAGCCCGTCCCATTTCATGCTGTCAGCAATGGCTCCCCAGGGAAAAGAAATGTCACAAAATCTGAGAAAGGAAATCCTTTCTTTGCACAAAAAAGGTGGGGGCTACAAGGTCGGCGAAGCTTTAAAGAAAGATGGAAGTGTCACAATCATACAGAGACGTCCATGCAAGCTAACATCTCGACAGGAGGGTCTTCTGATAAGAAGGGTTGAAGAAAAACACCATGAAAGTTCTCTGCATTTAGGTAAAGCAGTAGAAATCCAAACTGGAGAAACTGTTTCCCATGATGCCTTACGGCGCACACTGCAGAGGAAATGGCATGCTGGGTTATCGTCCAGGAAGGAAGCCTTTCCTAAAGCCCGTCTACAAAAAAGCATGCCTAGAATTTACTAGGGCTCATGCTGAAACAGATGAAGACTTCTGAGGCTCAATACTCTGGAGTAATGAGACAAAGATCACCACTCTCAAAACTAATGGTTTTAAAACTGTACGGCATTGCAAAGGTGAGGATTTCAAAGATAAATGCATGGTGCCTACAGTGAAACATGGTGGTGGCAGTGTCCTGATGTGGGGCTGCATGAGTGCTGCTGGTGTGGGGGGAGCTGCATTTCATTGATGGGATCATGAACTCATCAATGTAGTGCTCTATGCTGAAGAAGAAGATGCTGCCATTACTTTTCCAACACGACAATGATCCAAAACACACTTCTAAAGCTACTGCTGTATTTTCTGAGGAACAGGGTGAAGGGGATTGAACGGCCAAGTATGTCTCCTGATCTGAACCCTATCCAACACCTGTGGGGGATTCTGAAGAACAAGTTGAGCCTCATTCTCCATCCAGGCTCTAATATAGGTTCTTCTTGAAGAATGGAAAAAGATTCATGTTGTAACATGTCGGCAACTTGTTTATTCCATAGCTAGAAGACTTGGTTGCTGTCCTTAAAAAATCACGGCCTCATTACAAAATATTAGATGTAGTAGTTTTTGTTGCAGGGTGGATTTGCTTAAACCAATTGAAGTAAAACGGAAGATAATGCAATCTAAGTTAGATCATTAACCTTTATTTCATGTTAAAGAGTTAAAGAATTTTTCAATAAAAGTCAACTTTGTGGAAAGTTTGGAAATGTTTCTTTCTCAGTGAGCTTCTGATTAAATTAGTACTTTTTAAAGGAGGTGTACTCATTTATGCTGTACTTTATTTTTGGGAATTTATTCTTTTAGGAATTTATTTTCATATTTGGGGCGGCAGTGGCTCATGTGGTTGAGCTGGTCGGACAATGATTGAAGGGTCGGCGGTTAGATTCCCCCCAGTCCACTGTTGCTGTTGTGTCCATGGGCAAGAGTGGGCACTGGTGTGTGAATGTGTATGAATGTCCAGGTGATGGTCAGAGGGGCAGCTGTGGATAAATCAGTAGTTACCATCACCAAGTGTGAATGAGGAGTGAATGAATAATGGACACATTGTAAGCACTTTCAGTGTCTGGAAAAGTGCAGATAAATCCAATCCATCATCATTATTGTTGTTGTTTTTCACATATTCAACGCAAAACGACCGATTTTGTGTTAAAAAAGACTTCTGTTCTGCTAATTTAGAATAAGATCAATTTATAAAAGTAGCCTTCATGGAAGTATTAAATATGATAATAAATTCTCACAAGCCACATAATGAAGTAAACCTTCACCTTCTTTTAACGCTTTTTGGGGTGTAAAAATATGTTTTTTACAAAACAAATCAGCGATGCCAGAAGTCGTGTCCCGACAGCGGAAAAGAATTCTAAAACAACATGGTCCGATATTGAAGTGATCATAATGGCTCAGGTGTAGCCACGCCCCTCTGTCTCCAGCATTTATCAGACTGGTTCTGCAAACCACGCCTTACGCCTTCATGTCATCATACTAGTCCATAGGGATGGCAATAGAAGCAACTGGAAGCTTTCCTTGGGGTTCATGTAATTGTGCCAGAAAAATGAATCAACCATTCAGAGCTTTGAAACCACATAAAACAGCGACATCTGGTGGTGGTCTGGACGTATATCATCTGCTTCAACTAAGTTCCTTGTAACCTTTCATTGTAGATATTATAATGAAAAAACTTAAAACAAAAGAATGTTGTTAATAGTGATAAAAAAAAACGTAAAACAACACAATGAGTTAGGTTTTCTGTGAGAGGTGCTTTACACAGCATGAAGAAAATAAACACAAGGCAAAAAAAGAAAAAAGAAAGGGAAAACTGGTCTTGAACCCAGAATCTCTGGATACAGAAGCTAAGACTTTATCTCTGAGCTATCTCTACAACAACAGTACATCCTTGCCATTGTTTATTCATAGAAGTATTTTCAACATTGATAACGTTCATAGTGTATTGTCTTAATTGGAGAAACTGAGTAGAAACGATCCTGAGCAGCAGTACCTTTTTTACCAGGAGTCATGGTAAAGTGCAGTGAACTGACGCTGATTCCAATACAGGAGAAACAATAGAACTGGTCAGGAAACGTTCGGGATTCATTTGTATTTCTAGAGAATAGCGCGCCCAACTGTTCACACAAGTGACATCTGAACCGTGGTTCAATCAAACGATGCATTTGGTGCTTCATACGTCATCAACCAATCTGATCTGCACTAGTTGACACACGCCCTGAAACATTATGCCAAACCATGTTTAATGAAGGTGAAACACGCGCCGAAGCGTCTGTGTCAAACGGGCCATCCCTACTAGTCCATTAAAGGTGTTCATGAAAATGTCTGTTAACACTGTTAATTTATTGTGTGTGTGTGTTTTTTTATTGAAGCAATTATTTAACAAACAATCGTGGCATTTCTGTCAATGACATCAATATCAATGAGATGAAGGTAGTCAAAAATAAACATGAAAACAAATATAAGCAAATTTATAGTTTACCAAAGCTTAAATAGATCAAATAAATTACACGTCTGGGCTTTCTTGTGATTCATATAATGCAAAGATTTATAGAATAGTTTGAGATGGTTTATTAATCCATTAATGTGAGGTTTCACCTTTAAGATTTTACTATGTATGAAATGCTTTGAATTCACAATCATTACATTAATCAGAAAGTCCAGATTTGTATCAATTAATAGTAATCAAATTTTAATGGTATTCCAATTGAAAGGGTTTATGATAATATTTCTTGTTGTCAACCAATTATGAAAATATGACCAAAACTCTTTTACATGTAAATATTCAAAGAATAGATGTTCCACATTTTCTACATCATTTCAACAAAATAACAAAGATCATTATCCCAATTAAAGCAAATATGTAAAACTGATTGGAAGGGTAAATATCATTCAATAGTTTAAAAGGCCACTTCTTTTGCTTTATGAGGTACAGGATATGATAGATATAATGTTCATATGTTTTTAGTTTCTGTGGTGCTGTAATCCTGCAAAATATATTTTTAAATGAGTAAGGGTAATATAAACCAATGAAAATCTCTCAAAAAAATTTACGTTAGTTTTTTTATAACCCAAACATAACCCTTCCACATAGATTGGTCTCATTTCTGAATAATGTTGTTGCAACATTATTTGCTGGGCTAGATTTTTAGTGGGAATTGGAATGGATTTAATTATCGTATTCTTTCAATGGGCAGACCAAATTATATTTTGCTCAGAAAGTGCTGTGATCCAGATAATTACCATGTTTGTCCATTAAAGGAGAAATAGCCCAAATTCCTTTTCCAACCAATTGTTTAAAACAAAGACTTTTATGTTTATCTTAGCGCCGTTAATGGCACTTTAAAACATGAATGGTTGGTGGTCCTTCCAAAACTGAGATAAAAACAACACGGACATTAAAGCTGCCTGGCGGAAATTACTGTCCACTGATTTCCCATCATGCCTTTGTTTACGCTTTGTTTACCAACTAACAACTCCAAGCTAACATTAGCGGTGAAGCTATGACGGTAGCACCCAATGAGTTATATCACTAGAGGAGACATCACGTGATTCTCCATGGGAGGAGAGCGCCGCCATCTTGGTGAGGTCAAGTTACTGATGCAGTGAATGCATGTGAACTCATTTTTTTTGGGAAATTCCCTTTCATTCTGCAGGTTTAAACTGCCAAAATCAGAGAAAGGAGTTCATGAAGGAGGAAGGCATAGCATTTGACAGGTAAGTACTATAATTTTTTTCTTTTAATGCTGCAGGGGCTTTAATAATAGAACACATGTTGACATGAGGCATGATGTTCGTTTAATTTGCTGTTGACATAAATGTAAACTTTATTGTGTTAAACCTGTATACAGTAAACTAGGACTAGGCTATTATAGTAATATCGTTTTATACATTTCTGACCCAGTGACTGAACTTTTCTTGTAGGTTTCCAATGGACTCAGACTTAAGGAAAAAGTGGGCCTTAGCTATCAAAAGAGTTAACCCAGATGGATCACTGTGGAACCAACTAGCAATACAGTCTAGCTGCGTTCGAAACAATTTGTGGAAACCGATTTCGATAAGACTGACCAGATTATTCACTTGAAACCCGGCACCATACCAACTGTGTTACACCAAATTGATCACTCAAATGAATCAGTAAATGTATTGTTTTTTTGTTTTTTAAAGGGGAAAATCTGTTGTTGACTTTTGGACTTATTGCTGACTTATTATTGATTTATTATTATTATTGACCTATTATTGATTTATTTTTATCATTTAATATTATTATTGACTTACTATTGATTTATTATTATTATTGATTCATCATTATTATTATTTTTGACTTATTTATATATTATTATTTATTATTATTATTGACTTATTGTTGGGCTTTTCTAAATAATTTAGATTAAATGTCAAAGAGGTCTAAAACTTCAAAATGTTAAAAAATTATTTTTAAAAATTCTTTGTAACAATTTATCTATTTATAAGAAGTCCTGCAACAATGCATTTTTCATTTAAGTTTGAGCTTATAAGGCTGACTGTTTCTTTTATTTAACAGCAACAAATGATGTATATATATATATATATATATATATATATATATATATATATATATATATATATATATATATATATATATATATATATATATATATATATATATATATATATATATATATATCAGTGACGTGCGGTGGGGTTTATGGCTGGTGAGGCACTGACGTCATCAGTCATATTTACAAACATATGAACCATACTGAGTAACTTATTCACCATTTGATTGACAACAGTTAACGTGTTTTGTTTAAAATATCATTTCAACATGTTTTTTTTTCCATATACAGTGATCCCTCGCTATAACACGGTTTACTTTTCACGGTTTCGGTACTTCACGGATTTGCATTGTGTTCTGCATTCTGATTGGCTAAAAAAATCACTTCTTCTCTACCTGTGCGTCAATAACGTTGCAGTTTAATATGTGCACGTAGTAAAACAGCAAATTCTCTTGATGGTGGCCTGTCAGTGTATATGGATCTTTTTGCAAAGCAGAAAAAAGAGCGACAACAACTGCCTATCACTGTGTTCTTCTCCCGAACAAACACACCTGCACCGCGGCTTCAAAAGGAGAAAACACTGCAGAGGGGAGTCAGGATGCAGCGACTGCAACACCTCAGTCACTATTTGTCCCACTGTACTTTGTATTTTTTTCATAATAATTTTACATTTTCTCCCGTTTCATCTAATCACTCGGGTCGCGGTGGGCGGGGCTAATCTCCGCGATTTCAAACCTTCTGCTCACATTGATTATTAAAATTATTATTTGACAGTACAGAAGTTATCTGTCTAAAAAAACGTTTCTAAAGTACTTTTATTTGTGAAACAAATGCTTGAGCCTGTAAATGGTTTGTTCTTTCTTTTTAATTTATAACAGTATTTATTGTATAATAATAGTTTTAAAAAAAATATAAAGGTTTCTACTTCACGGATTTTGCCTATCACGGGTTCTTTTTGGAACGTAACCCCCGCGAAAAACAAGGGGTTACTGTACAAACTGCAGCATAGAAAAAGCACAAACCTTATTATCGTCTTACCTTTACTTGTAAATAAAGTCCATACGCCGCTCCTTCTGAAGAAAATGACTTGCCGCTTGCTATCACTTCTTCTATTATTTTTAGTGTCATAACCTCAGGGCTCACCAGCGCCCCCTAACATGAGGCACGAGAACTTCTGGCCTCACCCAGCAGGTTTTTGCCGGCGTTTAGCGCTCAGCACAAGAAACACGTCCCTCACATACAGTTATTTATAAAAACAAACACTGTACATCATATACATCTGCTAAATTATGTAAACTCAGCTCATATAGTACAAGTGATTGAACCGACATACAGAGACAGCAGTACCGTCTGACTGCATAGGTATTGCGCAATCCAAGGTGAGGCTCAGCGGGCTGGTGCCTCATCGCACGTCGCTTCTTAGTATCTGAACGGCAAATGCGGAAATTCAGCGATTTTGAAAAGAAAAAACACCCAAAAATGGTACATTTAAATGGAAAATGACTGCAAAGCACAAATTACTGATTAAATATAATAAATGAATTTACTTTTTCTCTTTTCTTCCCATAATGACAGGGGAGGCACAGCCTCACCTGCCTCCCCTGACTGCACGTCACTGATATATATATATATATATATATATATATATAAGCTACTTAGATGCCACCAAAGGCTATAGAAAGCATTGGCATGTGGCCGTCGTCGACATCACCAAGATGGTGTCGCGCTCCGCCAGGCTTCCCAAACGGGCGTGTCTCCTCTAGCGATAAAACTCATTGGTAGGGACCACGAGACAGTTGCAAAAGCGGAATATGTTCGTATTGTTTCAAAATAAAATGTTCATTCCATGTCTAACTGTGACAAATGTCTTGCTGTGCCTTTATACTGAAAGTCCGTTTCGGAAGTGGCTGGTGTATCACATGACTTTCTGTCCCACAGCTAATCCAATGCGTTATATCACTAGAGGAGACATCACGTGGTTCCTCATGGGAGGAGAGCACCGCCATCTTGGTGAGGTCAAGTTACTGCTGCAGTGAATGCATGTGAACACATTTTTTGCATAATGCCAGTTCATTGTTTGGGTTTCAACTGCCAAAATCAGAAAAATGAGTCCATGAAGGAGGAAAATATATCATTTCACAGGTAAGTATTTATTTTTTTTTCTTTTAAGGCTGCAGGGGCTTCATTAATAGAACATATGTTGACATGCATGATGCTGCAGGGCTATTATCAACATGCTGCATGGTGTACATTTATTTTGCTGTCAATATAAATGTACATTTTATTTTGCTAAACCTGTATACAGCATACTAGGCTATTTATACAGATTTATACATTTCTGCCTCAGTGACTGAGTCAGGTTTCCAATGGACTCAGACTTCAGGAAAAAGTGGATCTTGGCTATCAAAAGAGTTAACCCAGATGGATCACTGTGGTACCAACTAGTAATACAGTCTGGCTGTTCAAAACATTTGTGGAAACAGATTTTGATAAGAGGCCAGGGTAAATCTATTGTTCACTTTTGGACTTCTTTTGATTATTATTATTATCATTACTATTACTATTATTACTATTATTATTATTATTGTTAATGATAATAATAATATAGTTATTTTTATTATTATTTATTGACTTATTATTTATTTATTATATATTGTTTGTATTGACTTACTATTGATTTATTAATATTATTATTATTATTATTATTATTTACTTATTATTGGGTTTTTCTAAATAATTAAAATTGCATGTCAAAGAGGTCTAAAACTTCTAAATGTTTAGAAATTAATTTTTAAAATTCTTTCTAATTTTTTATTTTTAAGAAGTCCTGCAACAATGCATTTTCATTCAAGTTTGAGCTTTTAAGGCTGACTGTTTCTCTTCTGTAACAACAACAAATGATGTATCTATATATACATTATATACATAAAATATAATATATTTATATATATGTATAAATATATTTAAATCTAAAAATATATACAGTTTATAAAAGCTACTTAGACACCACTAAAATCAATAGAAATCAATGTCATGTGGGCGTCGTCGACCTCACCAAGATGGCGTCGCGCTCCGCCACCGCAGGCCAGGCTTCTTAAGCGGGCGTGTCTCCTCTAGTGATATAACTCATTGGTAGCACCATAGGAGCTATAATCCAGTTATAATCAGTTTGGATCCAGATAGCAGTTCAGACGAAGTAAACAAAGACGATCATGGATCTATGTGTCTGCAGGTGGAAGCAGCAGTGAACGTACCAACTACGTGGAGCTGCAGCTGCGGGTTCCAGCTGCTATCCAGCAGTCTGCGCTGACGACAGAGCTCCTCCTCGTTCTGGACGATGGTTCCTTCAGCAGCAGAACGTTGTTCTCTGACAGAACCTTCCTGAGGTTCTGAAGACATGGTTCCTGCTCCGATCTTCAGCTCCAACTCCCACAAACACCGCCGTCCTCTTCACTGCAGCTCCGATCGATCATCTGCTAGTCTCACAATCACAGCAATCCACGTTGTCTTTCCGATCAACACTTCTTCACTCATTTACGACACTTTGGAAAATGCTGAGAGTTCCACACGAACCACGTATCGTCCTTTCTGTCCAAAAACCTCACAAACGTCCCAACAAAACACCACCGTCCTCTCAACACAAGCTAACGCTGCTAGCCTGCTAACAAGCTAACGCTGCTAGCCTGCTAACAAGCTAATGCTGCTAGCGCCTCGTGCTGTTCTTCTTCTTTGTTTGGCTAACAGCGTCATGGTGCTTTAGCGCCACCAGCTGGTCTGGAGTGTTGTCTGTCGCCCACATTATGATGTCGATGGCGGCATAAAATCGCCTTTTTTTTTTTTTTTTTTTACTTTACTGGGAAATAAAGGAGAAACGGGTGGTTTTCATTAGAAATAGTTTTGTGTGACTAGTCTTTATTGACCAGAAAAGAGTATTTTTTGAACAAAATGAAGAAGGAGGAACAGGACTTGAATTTCCGGTTCCTGCTGATGATGTCAGGGCGCCATTTTGTCTCTGCAGCATCCGGTTATAGGATGAAACTGCAGCTAAAAGTCTTTCAAAAGTCCAAATCCTCAAAGATGAAACAGAAAGTTCCTAGAAAGTCAAATGAACAACAATGAGATTGTCTTAGATAAACCCGTTTGGAAGTTAAAGCATAGAAACAAAGAAAGTTCCAAAAGCTAAAAGCCTTAAATCAAGAAAAGTCCAAAGAAAAACAGAAATCCCACATTTGGATCAGTAAAGACATCAATTCTCCAGAAACATCCAGAAACAGCTCTGAGCAGCAGCCATGAAGGGACTGAGAACAGACGGACATCAAAGCAGAATCCAAGCAGCACCTTCATCCTGATGAAGCTCCGCCCTCTGACCTTCAGCAGTCATCTCCAGGCTCCGCCCCCAGTCTGTGACGGCTGGATGATGCTGTCCTCCACCTGCAGCTGGACCTGGATGTTCTCTCAGACCATGTGGCCTCATGGATCAGAAGGTTGAGGGTTCAAGTCCCTTCATGGTTGAAGTCAGACAGAAGAAGAGTTTGGTTTGGATCCTTTCTTGTGTTTCTGTTCTCATTGAGTCTCTTCTAGTTCCAGGTCTGGTTCAAAGAGATCAGGGGTGTCCAAAGTGTTTTTGGTGAGGGCCAACTACAGAAAAGTGAGCAAAGGTCCGGGCCGCACACAAGAGGTGACATATTGACACGTGATTACTGTGTATTTGTAACTCACCTATAATGTGAAGAACATTGCTCTCAGTGGAGCAGTGATGCTGATCTGTACCACGTTAAACAAATGAAACATTCACTCAGACAATGAAACCTCATTCCAACCAGCAGTTCAGAACGGCTTTATGGAGCAGCTGAAGCAGCAGATCTTTACATACGTAGACGTTAGTGTGGTTGACTGGCAGAGGGCACGATTCTGTAGATTATAAAGAGTCGACTGTTTTCTCAGAAAAGTAGACCAAAAAAATGGCTTATGGGTGACCAACCAGGACAATTTAACATTAAACACACACAATTTAAAAAGCTTCATTTTACAATTACACTCTGTGACAAAATATGCAGCTATGAACAAAACAAGTTCTTTTTTACATAAAGGGAATACTTCTTTACAGTTCAGAATGCATTTTCTTCACCTTTTAGGTTCACTCTATCTCTGTCTATCTCTAGATGGAAAATAAGTACGTCATCAAAATGTCTACAATAGTTCATAAAGAATGACAGTGTTAGCATGAGCTGAGGAATCTAAAGGCAACAGTGATCCTGGTGTTGATCAACAGGCAGATCTCCTCCGCGTGCCCCCACCTGGCAGACAGAGCCCACACCACCCCTCCCCTTTCGTTCTCACTCGCGCAGCCGCGTGTGACACAGACACGAGCATCTGCAGGGACGGGGATTCAAAGGTTTCAGCTGTCACCGCCACCTCCACGTTACATTTGGCACTGGACAATTGCCCGTATTACCTGTGCCTAAAACCGCCACTACCGCCCCGCCCCCCCGGCATCACTTCGGGCGCGCCCCACTATTTGAGAAGCACTGCCTTAAAGAAATATTCATTTTCCCACCGTGTTTGAAATCTTCTACACTCACTTGCTATCTTGCATTTCTTCTGTGCTGCCATGTAAATATTCGTCTTTGCATTTTTTTCTTTTAGTGGAGCAGCACCTTTCTGTGACCGACTCCATCTAGTGTTGAAACTGAGAAGTGCAACAGAGTTGAGCTGAAGCGCCATATTCAATTATATTTTCAAAATTTGCTGCGGGCCAATAAAAACAGACCCGCGGGCCGTAGTTTGGACACCCCTGATTTACAATCAAGGATTTATTGATAAATATCATTTATTGACAGAAAATAAAGAGTAAATGTATTTCTCATCCAGCAGTGATTGTAAGTCTTTTATTTTGAAATTCCTCAAGGATGATCATCATGGTGGGATTTCTAGATCTGCATGAACTCATCCTGAATCCAAAAGACACTGGAGCATCAAAGAATCCAACCCATCTCTGCCAACATGAGGCTCTTACTTTGAAAAGTCTCAGACTTCCTGCAGGAAAACAGGCTTTCTGCTGCTGCACTGACAGATGTGCACCAGCTTGAAAGAGCTTCCTGACTGAGGAGCTGCAGACTTTCTCCTGCAGAGCAGCAGCTGACTTCAGCATCGTCATGGGAACACAGTCTGCTGCTGCTTCTGGAAACGTCTTCAAGGCTGTGGTGGGACTTGTTGGTCTGGAGGACAGATTCTGGGAGCAAATGCTGCTTCAGCTTCAAGCTTCAGCTCTTTTCTTCTGGCAGAGCTTAGAAGAAATGGAAACCTCCTTTGTTCTGACTGTTGGCTCCAAATCCCAGATTCAGGAATTCCTCCAAGAAGTTCAGCTCAGAGATCATCAGCAGAGAAAAGCCTGAAGTTCTGATGACAACAGAACATGATCAATATTATTGATCCCCATGGAATCCAGAAGAAACTCTGAGGTGAAGACATGAAGACACAAGCTTCAGAGACATGAGGACAAGTCAGAGTGGATTCATTCTGGACTTTCTTCTCACATCTTCTCTTCACAACATCTTTGTCTTTGATCCTTCAAATCTTCTGAAATCTGATCATCCATGGATCGTTTTTGTGGGATCAGATCCAGAGTTGCTGAAAGTTCTGCTGCCCTCTGCTGGTCAAAGTGTCCAAACAGCAGAGAGGAGATTCTCTGGGATTCATTGGAGTCCAGATTCTCCTGGATGTGAACAGTCTCTGCTTCTGGAACAGAAGAGTCCTTCTCAGAGCAGCATTGAGGATCTGTTCTGTCCGGCTGAGAGCGCTCCCTGCTGGTAGGAGACAGAAGCACATCAGCTGCTTTTCTGTGGCCGTTCAGAAACAGTCTGGAGACTCTAAAAAACCTCCACTTCCTGAAGCAAACGGATGCAGAGCATCATGTTTGATCCTCTTCCTTCAGAAACGGCTCCATTGTTCCATCGCTCAGCAGTTTGACTAAAGCAGCTGAGAGTCTGGATGCAAACAGACCTCAGCAGCTCATCCAGAACGCCATGACAGAAGCACATGCAGCAGCACGTGCACGCTCCCAGAGAACAGCAGCTGATCCAAGTCCTGACTTTGAGGTGAGACCTTTCTGTTCTGCTTGGACCACACTTCAACATGAACTTCATTTCCCATCATTCCATCTGTCAGGAGAGAACAGCTGCAATGAGCTTCCTTCAGGAATGACTGCAGCTAGAAGGATCTTTCATTCTTCAGCACCACCAGGACCCACATCCAGCCCATCAACAGCCAGAACATCAGTGACATCAGCGTCTGATCTTCATCACATCATCATCATCAAAGGACCACCTCTACGTTTTTACAATCTGATGGATTTCAGTCTTTCTGCAGCTTCTCATCAAGTGGATTGTCAAACATTTTATTTTCCTGTTTTCTGTTTTAAATGTTGAATAAAAATCTTTCCAGTTTCAAAAAGATGAGACTAATAAAGTTATTGGAAAGACCCTGTCTGCTGCAGGACCTGTACAGGTGCATTGTGGGTAATAATGTTCTGTTTGGGATATTTGCTGGATTCTGGATATTGACAGTTGTGTTGGTCTTGATTGTTTACCGTTGTGGTTTGGATGTTTGTTGTTATTTGTAGCACAGCTGAGTAGGTTCTTCATAGACAACATGTTGCTCTGCCAATGTGCCTTTGGGCCAACTTGATTGGGCTGTTTGGAGGAATAATGAGGATAAATGAGAGCCTCCATCAGATCATGTTTCTGCTGTTTTTCAGAACTGCATCTGAACCTGAAAGCTGTCTGTCATATTTATGCAGCCTTTTTCAATAGAAACTGATCAAAACTGCAGATTCTATTGATTTCTCCATCAGATTTATGTCTACTTCATTCACTTTTTCAGTCACAAACACACTGGTTATATTTTAATTTATCTACTGATACTATTCAGCCTGACAAAACATGTATGGGGCTGTTTTCACTGCCGGCTCTGTGTGTGTGTGTGTGTGTGTGTGTGTGTACACACAAGTCAAGAAAACAAAGAAACATTTCAGTTCAACATTATATTTCTGCTCAGCAGACATGCAGACGGTGGAAAATATTCAAATAAAAACAGGAATAACAGTTCTTCTAATGTGTCATTTTTTCCTTGATAGTAAAACGGGGGTTAAAATATTAGTAGGCTGAAAGATCATATTGTGCGTCAACAATACATTATCCAATAAACAATGTCAAAATAATTTAAATACAACATTGTTATATTTCTCTGCAGTGAGGTCATTTGATATTCTCTGCATTTTGGTTCTTAACTGCACTGTTTATCTGAGTTGTTACCTACAAATACACATTGGTATTTATTGATCATTTTATTTTAGTGTTAACTTAAAGAATACCAATAAGGTACCAGAGTGAAAAGCAGCAGATTAAGAGGAGTTAATAGATGAGATCTTAATGATACCCATCTCTACTAGATGTTAGCTCTAATAATTCAAAACAACTTAGTTCTATTAACAGGTACATCTAAAATAATTCATTTTGTGAAAAAAAGTTTTGCATATAGTATCATTACACATAGATTGAAATGGATTGATCCTTTTTTGCTTTTGATAATTGTGGCTTAGAGAAGATGAAAACCTAAAAAAGCTGTCCAAGAAAGTCAGGATAAGACAAGACAAAACTTTATTGATCCCTGGAGGGAAATTCAGTTGTTACAGCAGCCAAACAAGAAATATAGCAGTTAAAAAAACAAATAGTCAGTAAAAATTAAAAAAGGTAATAAAAAGTGGAAGTAAAAGTACACGTCATAACTAAATATGTAAATCCAGCAGCAGTTTCAGCAGTCCTAAACTGTGTCATTCTATAGTCTAACTGCTGTTGGGACAAAGGACCTCCTGTAGCGAATCATTTATCAAAACAACTAAAGTTTTTTTCCTTTTTTATTTTTATTTTAGAAAAATTCATTCAATTCTCACTTGTACCTCCCTCTAATGAAGTTACTGCATCAATAGGGTATGGAGGCCATCAGTCTGTGGCTCTGTGTACATGAAATGAAAGCTCAGGTTGCTATGGAGTTCATTAGAACATTGGGGTTTCTCCCCAGAAGTTTTGAGCATTAAAAACTTATTTTAAAATATTTAATTTTTCTGAGATACAGAACTTTCCCCCTGTAAAATAAAGTATTCTGCTGATTCTGATTCTGGTAGAGGTTGAGAGGTCGACCTCTTATTAGAAAAGTTTTGAATTTAGAGTTTACACTAAATCCTTACATTGTCAAGAAAAAGTCTTACAAGTTCTCATGTGTCTTTTGAGATGAGATAGTTGACTGAAACTTTTTTTACATTCTTTACAAGAAAAAGGCTTTTCTCCTGTGTGAGTTCTCATGTGTCTTTTGAGAGTAGATACATGACTAAAACTTTTATTACATTCTTTACAAGAAAAAGGCTTTTCTCCTGTGTGAGTTCTCATGTGTTTTTTGAGACTACATACATGACTAAAACATTTTTTACATTCTTTACAAGAAAAAGGTTTTTCTCCTGTGTGAGTTCTCATGTGTCTTTTGAGAGTAGATACATGACTAAAACTTTTATTACATTCTTTACAAGAAAAAGGCTTTTCTCCTGTGTGAGTTCTCATGTGTGTTTTGAGCTGAGATATGTAATTAAAACTTTTCTCACAGTCTTTACAAGAAAATCTCTCATCTTCTGCATGGATTCTTGTGTGATTTCTGAACAGAGATATGTCACAAAAGCTTTTACCACATTCTTTACAGATATAACATCTTTCATCAGACCCAGTTTCCATGTAGTCAGACGGGTTAGTAATTATTCTTGAGTTTTTACCAGACTTGATAGAGGAAAGTTTCTCTTCTTTTTGAGATTGTTTGTATTTCTTACCAAGATTTGTTTTCTTGGGATTTTTTCTAACATCAGAGTCACACTGACCTGCTGACATGTGAGAGCTGTCCACACTTTGGACATGACTTCTGTCTCTTCTATTCCTCTGATCTCTGTTCTGTGGGTCTGTCTCTTCATCTGTAGTTGATGATGATTCTGTCTCTTCATCTGTAGTTGATGTTGATTCTGTCTCTTCATCTGTAGTTGATGATGATTCTGTCTCTTCATCTGTAGTTGATGTTGATTCTTCATGTTGGTTTCCTTCTTCATCCTGACTATCAGTTACATTAAAGCTCTGCTGATTGTTTAGATCTGCTTCACTGTTCTCATCTTCCTCATAAGTAGGAATCTCCATCAAGGTATCAGTCTCCTGCTTCAGATCAAGATGATCTTCATCCTGACTGATGAAGAGTTCCTCTGGTTCCTCTTTCATCTGTGGAGGTTCTGGTTCCTCTTTAATCTGCAGAGGTTCTGGTTCATCCTGAATCTGTGGAGGTTCTGGTTCATCCTGTTCCTCTTGAATCTGTGGAGGTTCTGGTTCCTCCTGTTCCTCTTGAATCTGTGGAGGTTCTGGTTCCTCCTGTTCCACCCTGAAGTTCCTCTGCTGGTTGCAGAGATCTTCCTCTTCAGTAATCCAATGCTGGGGGAGGCCTGCAGGAACACAAACACAACAAGGAGAATTTTATTCGCTTACAGGGCTTTTGGATAGAGCTGTGATGGTGTGGGATTTTTTATCATCACAATGATGAACCAGCAGGGGGCGCAGTGTGACGGTTAACCGCAGACCCCTCTCAAAAGAAAACAAAATCCCCTGGTGGCCACTTTACACATGAATACAATTAAAACAAAGTATCTTTTATTAACAGATAACAGTAACTACCAACTATCTACATAATGAACTAACTATATAGGTGTTGTAGAATGACTATGCGTGTGTGTGTGTCCGTGCGCTGCGTGTGTAGGAGGAAGGAGCGCACACACGTGTGTTGGGGGGGGGTGTTGATTCCTCTGCAGTGGACCACTCTGTAGCTGCACGTGAGGCTTTTCAGAATATTCTATATTGTCCAGTAATAAACAGACTGCAGACACTTTGTCACCTTTCTGGTAGCCATGAGCCTGACACCCATGAAGAAAGTGGGCAGGAGGCTCCGCCTTTGCCTGCCTGTCTGTCTATATATACATATATATACCCAGGCTGTGTCCCACCAAAGTGCGGTAGCCTACACAGGGCACAAATTCTTACCTCCCTCCTTCTCTTCCCCCAAACCCTCCTCCTTCAGTGTGTGTGTGTGACTGGTCTAAGGCCTGGTCTAAACCACACCACACTGCACCAGGGTCAGCTGCACAGTCAAGTGTGGGGACACCTCCACAGTAGGGCCTCAGCCAAGGCTGTAAATGCATAAATTGAGAACCAAAAGCTATAATTTGCCACCAAAAGCTATAACCCAAAGCACAATCATATTTCTCAGTTGGTGCTTTCTTTTCAGGCCATTCTGAAATCCTGTTTTTGAGTTGCAGTTTATTTTGAAATCGTCTTTTTGAGTTGCACTTTTATTTTTTGCGGTTTTGATTCTAAAACCTTTCTACATGAAAAAACAGCGACATGTCAGTCAAGGGGAGGAGAGGCGGGACAGCCCCAACATCCAGAAGCTCATTGGCTACCGAACAACACCGAGTCTTACGTCAACAGACCACTTTCAAAGGGTGAGTCTCTCATGTTTTTCAAATGTTTTGCTATATTAAATGATCAAACGTGTACTTTATGGAGGACGCCAGCACAGTCAGATGAGGAGCTCCACCAGTAGCTGCTAGTGAAAAAAGATGTTAGAAATTAAGATGTTGCTTGAAAAACTATCAGTATTGTTCTCCTGTGTTAGCACGCTAGCTAGCTCAATGCTAGCAGGGTTTTCAGCACTTTTCATGACTTTAATGCAGGGGTGTCCAAACCGCGGCCCGCGGGTCTGTTTTTATTGGCCAGCAGCAAATTTTGAAAAAATAATTGAATATGGCCGCACATGCACTTCTCAGTCTCAACACTAGATGGAGTCGCTCACAGAAAGGTGTTTCTCCACCAAACAAAATTAAGCAAAGAAGAATATTTACCACGAGTCACCAGAAATGGCAGCACAGAAGAAACGCAAGATAGCAAGTGAGTGTGGAAGATTTCAAACACGGTGGGAAAATGAATATTTCTTTAAGGAAATCATCGGAAAGTGTGTCTGTTTGATTTACACTGACGATGTTGCCGTGATGAAAGAGTAAAATGTCCGTCGGCACTATGAGACCAAGCATCAGAGCAGCTACGCTTCGTACACAGGTGCCGGTGTTTTTACATGTCGAAAGGTTTTAGAATCAAAACTGCAAAAAAATAAAAGCGCAACTCAAAAAGAGGATTTCAAAATAAAACTGTAACTCAAAAACAGGATTTCAGAATGTTGAGAAAACAAATCGGGAACTGAGAAATATGATTGTGCTTTGGGTTATAGCTTTTGGTTGCAAATTATAGCATTTTGATTCTCAGATTTGGGGTTTTGATGCGCGGTTTTACTGTTTAGATGCACAATTCTTTAGGCGCTGAATTGACACCATACGCAACTTTGGGCAGCACAAAATAGTTCCCAAACAAAACTTAATGAATTCCATTGAACCGTAATAGTGTGTGTTCATGTTTGGTGTTACGGAGTGAAAGAAAACAGTAATAACCCCCCCCCCCCAACACAAAATCCTCTGGCGGGAGGCCGTGTCAACGCACGCAACTGGTAGTGGAAATAATTACAATGGAAATCAATAATTAGAACTCAGTAAATTAGTCGTATTTCCTCACAAGACGGAAACTTTGTTGTAGAATGAGGTTGTGTGCTGCTGAAACTGCATGTGTGTGAGTAGAGGGAGCACGCCACGTGCAGCGCAGAGGCAGAGAGAGCCTGGGCAGCTCAAAAGGTCAGGTGAAGAAGAACAAGTCTAAACACAGGACTAGCAGAAACAGTAAATTATCAGCAAAGATGAATGTGTTTAATGTGTTTGTTATAGGTCCAATCACACACTATATGCAGAACTTAAAAAGAACAACTTTTGGATTTTGTCAAGCATCAGTAAATCAGTGATCATTGAAGAAAAATGTCTGAGGAGCCTGGAGGACCACAAGAGACTGATTGAAATAAATATATACGCAGAGGTGGGTAGTTATGCGTTACATTTACTTAAGTAACTTTCTGGTGAATTGTACTCGTGAGAGTAAGGCATGGCAATTTCATTTTTAAAGCACAATTAGTACACAAAGTAAAACAGGTAAATGATTGGTTTATCTCCCGGGGAGTAAGACCACGGTCAAGTGAGCCGACATCTGTGGAAGTGTGGTCTCGCTAGCCGTCACTGACTTTTAGCATGCCCGTTTACATCCTAGTTTACGGTACAGATGCTCAGTGAGCTGGAAAGATGGTATGAAGCACTAATATCACCCATGTCACTGTTACCCATCATCAAATAACATGGACTGTGCTCTGAAATAAAAGAGTTATTTCAAGCCCTATATTGTTATTTGATGTACAAATGTTTTCATTTGGGGCGACAGTGGCTCAGGTGGTTGAGCGGGTTGTCCAATGATCGAAGGGTCGGCGGTTCGATCCCCGCTCCCACCAGCCAAAATGTCGTTGTGTCCTTGGGCAAGACACTTCACCCTCCTTGCCTCCAGTGTGGCTCCACTGGTGTGTGAATGTGCATGGATGATCCCGGTGATGGTCAGAGGGGCCGTAGGCGCAAAATGGCAGCCACGCCTCTGTCAGTCTGCCCCAGGGCAGCTGTGGCTACATCAGTAGCTTACTATCACCAAGAATGAATGAGGAGTGAATGAATAATGGACATAATGTAAGCACTTTGGGTGTCTGGAAAAGTGCAGATAAATCCAATCCATTACATTACATTACATTACATGTCTGGATTACATGTCTGTTCATTCCATAATAAACTACCAGAAATAACATGTTTTGTCTGAAATATAATCAATCAGACAGATTCTCAAAGTGAGATTTAACATTGAAATATTGATGATCATGAACATCAATACCAACCATGATCCAGTGAAAGTTTAGCATCACCTTTGAAAAAATTAGCATTTTGTAAGGTTTACAGGGCTCCAGACTGCGACCAAAATTTGAGAGTGTGCGACTGAATTTTACATCCAGTCGCACATGCGCGACCCGTAAATTTGCCTCCCCCACCCTACGTATTTTTCATACATTAAACGTGGAAGGGGCACGTCAATGATCAATCAAATAATCAATGTGACGCGAGCGCACACGCACGCAGGCAGACACACACACACTCGCGCACATACTCATGAAAAGCGAGCACACACTCGCGTGATGCCCGTCTGTGAGGCGGCCACTGCGTGTGAGAAGAATAGGGAAAGCCGCTGTAAGTGGCTAAAATGCGTGGAGGGGGAAGGGCCTAGAGACAATCGAGCGCGCGTTAACATCTGTGGGAAGGAAACGGAGACAAATATCATCACAACCTGATATGTGTGTCAGAGCTATGAGTAAGTGAAATATTGATTCGTTCTTCCGACCTGCGGCTAGTGTACCAGTGACAGAACTACAGCAGGGGTCTCAAACTCGCGGCTATTTGCGGCCCCCAAGATGATATTTTGCAGCCCCCGCCTTAATGTGGAAGTTTAATGTTACTGCAGCCCGTCAGTTTTAATGAATGACACTTTTTCATTGTCGTGCACGGAGCTGACCAACCAATCACAGTGGGGTTAGTCAGTGGTCCCTAACCACCGGGCCGCGGGACACTTGGCACCGGGCCGCGGAGCGGTTCCAGGCCGCGGGACACTTGGCACCGGGACGCACAGAAAGAAAAAATAATTTCCATTTTATTGTTTTTTTTTTCCCGACAAAAACGTTTTATTTTGAAAAGTGAGCGGATTCACTTTGTTACATCTGTCACACTTAACGCACATCAAAGTCGCGACACCAAACATCAGGTGATACACCCCACTAAAATTAAACCCAAACAACCAAAATGAGCAAAAAACAAACTTCTTTAGAAAGTTGCTTTGACAAGGGGAAAATTATTATTATTATTGTTATTATCATTACTAAAGAGAAAATACCATCCCCGGTCCACGGTATACGTGTCTAGCGTTGCACCCCCCCGGTCCGCGGTAAACGTGACTTGCGTTGTACCGGTCCACGGTGACAAAAAGGTTGGGGACCACTGGGGTAAATGACTCTTAGGGGCGGGACAATGACAGGGCTTGAAAGCAGGACACCTGACAGCCCCCAGGAGTTCCTTACTTTCCTTTTTAGAACGTATCTATTCGCTCGTAATTTTCTAAATACATGCAGTCCGTGCTGAACTTTTCTCTGGGTCACACAGAACCGGAGGAAGGTTAAGTTGGAGTTGTCCTTAACATTACATTTAGTTTTAATATTCCTCTCCCCCTTAGTGTGATCTGTGTTATTATATATTTTATGATTATTTTAATGTTTTGTAATGTATGTAGCATTTTTTTTTAATGAATTGGTATTTTAAATTATTTTAATTGATCACTCAACTACAAAAACCATCAGGACACATGTCCCATAATGCATTGTTTTGTAGTCTGTAGGGCAGCTTTCAGTCAGTTCAGTTTCCAGCTGTGTTCAGGTAGGTTTGCCCCTTGCTCCCACCCCTTTCTCGCGATATTTTTGTGATGATTGACAGTTGATGTTGGAGCAAAAACAAAAATATATGTCACACACCAGGTGATCTGTGCAGCGTTGAGTTCACCTGGGTGATCTCAAACACGCTTATTGTGCATCTTGGCTGCACTTATTTGGTGTCACAAACATTACATTTCCATCCGTTTTGTTTAATATTTGTATTGTCATGACAGTGATGGTTCTGTCAGTTTACCTGTTGTTGCATCTTCAAAAGTGCAGGATAAAATGTGACACTGAATTTGAAACAGCACATTGTAATTTCTGCATCTATTATTAAGGTATTTATTAGTAATACAGTGGAAATTAGTAGATTTGGTTAGCATGTTGATTTACGGTATGCGCCCCTAAATTTTCTGGTTGTGCCCCTAAAATTTTCAGTTAGGGGCCACTGTGCTCCTAGTGAAAAATGTTAGTCTGGAGCCCTGGTTTACATAATACACTCTGTCTGTGAATGAGGAGGCCTGACTTGACCTCTGACAACATGCCTAAGATTCACCCTGAGACCAAAGCGTTGATCATCAAGAGGCTGAAGACCAGATCCACTGCTGAGGTGGCTGACACCTTCAATGTGTCTCAGTGTCACGTACAAATAATAAGAAAAATATTTGAAGAGACTGGAGATGTTTTTGACAAGCCCACAACTGCTGGGGAGGACCGTTTGTTGGTTGGAAAATCCAAGGCCAGCCCCTTTTCCACTGCAGCAGAGCTCCACCAGGCCTGGTCACCTCAAGTCCCTGAGTCAACCAGAACAGTTTGTAGAATTCTGTCTCAAAATGGCCTCCATGGTCCAATCAGTGCCCAGAAACCAGCACTAATCAAAAGGCAATTGAACAAACGTGTGGCATTTGCCAAGGCCCACAGCCTGCTAAAAGGATGGACGCTGGAAAAGTGGCAGAAGGTGGATTTCTCAGATGAGTCTTCAGTTGAAGTACATCACAGGAGACCAACTGGAGCCCGCATGGACCCAAGATTCACCCAGAAAACAGTTCAGTTTGGTGGTCTGGGGTTACATCCAGTATGGGGGTGTGCCAAACATTTGCAGGGTGGAAGGCAATATCAGTAGCCTAAAATATCAAGAAGTATTAGCTACCTCTTCCATTCCCAACCATAAAAGGGGTCCAATTCTGCAGCAGGATGGTGCTCCATGGCATACTTCCATCTCTACATCAAAGTTCCTCAAGGCCAAGAAGATCAAGGTGCTCCAGGACTGGCCAGCCCAGTCAGCAGACATGAACATCATTGAGCATGTCTGGGGTAGAATGAAAGAGGAAGCATGGAAGACCAAACCAAAGAATCTGGATGAATTCTGGGAGGCATGGAAGACTGCTTTCTTTGCTATTCCTGATGACTTCATCCATAAATTGTAGGAATCATTGTCAAACCGCATGGATGCTGTCCTTCAAGCTCATGGAAGTCATACAAGATATTAAATATGGATCTCACAGTAGCACTACTTCATTCACTGATGTTATGCAACATTTTTGTTTTTGAAGTCAATTATTTGTTACATTTTCACATTACTCTCTGTAGACGACAAAACTTTTGTCTTGCCAAAATGTGACCTTTCTGTGTTCATTAAATGATCAATCTTTCTGCAGTGAAGCAATTTTATTTTACTATATTGAACATAATTTGGGAGGGTTTTAGCTTTCATATGAGACATTTCTAAAACCAATGGATTCATTCAAAGTGAGGTTATACACTTTAGTTTCTACAAAATGGAGAAGCCTCAAGACTTTTGTCAGGGACTGGAAAAGCTGTTTCAATGTAAACAGAGAGTTCCTGATGAGGAGCCTTTTCTGCTCTCTCCCATAAATACTCCTGAGGGGAAATATGTCTGTCCAGTTCTCACTGGAAAAACAATCAACCCATAAGGACATTCTTTCAAATCAACATTGTTTCACTACCTCTGAGCAGGTCTTATTGCAGTGCTTCTCAAATAGTGGGGCGCGCCCGATGCGATGCCAAGGGGGGGGGGGGGGGCAGTGTTTTAGTGGCTTTGGGCACAGCTGATACTGGCAATTTAACAGGGGGGGGGGGGTGACAGAGGCTCAGTGCTTGGAAAAACATCTGCACCTCTATTGGTTTACTATTATCCATTATGTCACAGAGTTTGGAACAGAATGAAATCTGTGGTTTGCCGTCCCTGCAGCTGCTCCCGTCTCCTGTCCCACATGTGAGAATAAAAGGGGAGGGGCAGTGGGCTCAGGCTGCGAGGTGGAACGGGGGGCGTGGCAAGCTGCAAGCGCTGCCTGGATTGTGCAACACCAGGATCATCGTGTGCATTCAGATCCCTCAGCTCATGCTAATAATGTAATTCTTATTAATTAATGTAGACATTTTGATGACGTGTCTTTATTTTCCATATTCTTTGTCTGTCTGTGGTTTAGTTGGTGTCAGTATTTGACATAAAGACAGCAGTAATGCAGGAAAACAGCTGCACTTTATGACATCATAGATAAACAATCATCATGTAGAAAATAAATCAACCCAATGTTTTTATCTGTTTCTTCAGACTAAAAACATTAAATATATTGGTGCTGCTGTGTTCATGTTTCAGATCAATTTACATCAAATGGTTCAGTTGTCAAAATGTTTCTAGTTTAAATAATGACAGATTATTTTATTTCAGGTACTTTAAGCTTCTTTTCTGTTTTAGACTAGAACAGGGTTTCTGTGGCTAAATAAAGTTAATATTTGTTGAAAGTGGATTTGTATTAATTTTTTTATTTTTTATTGTTAAAGGTTTAAGTAAACTTACTTGACTTATGGCTGCACGGTGGCGCAGTGGTTAGCGCTCTTGCCTCACAGCAAGAAGGCCTCCGGTTCAAGTCCCGGCTGGGGGACATGAAAAACTTCAACGGGGGACCCGTGTATGCGTGGGTTTTCTCCGGGGTCTCCGGCTTCCTCCCACCATCCAAAAACATGCTTCATAGGTTCATTGGAAACTCTAAATTGACCATAGGTGTGAGTGTGAGAGTGAATTGGTGTGTGATGTAGTGTAAAATAACCAAAAACATCATTACCATTTCACTGCAACGGTTTAAAAATTATACTCCAAATGACCCTCGTTGACGTAGGAGGCAAACATCTAAAATAAAAGAGGCTCATCTGATTGGTCAACAACCTGAAAGGGTCCATCCAATTGGTCAAATGCATAAATGGATTTATTTTATTCATTAAATGCTTCAAGCTGCCATAAGATTGTTTTAGCACATTTAAAGTAACCATTATTGTGATTTTTGCTGACTTTTGCGATATGGATATTGCACTGCTTGATATTGCGATAACGATAAATTTGCGGTATATTGTGCAGGCCTAATCTATAGAGTAAAAAGTTAATTTTAAGATTATCCACATTATGTACCAAGCTAAAACTTTTATTCAAATTAGATTTAGATTAAACATTGATACACTCTGTAGTAGTGATGCAACATTATGACTTTCTACAACCGATACGGATACCAATAGTCAACTGATATTTTTAAAATACTTCTCAAATGCCCACAAACTTTCCTTTTTTTTTTTTCTTTGAATGAGTGCTAGCGCTTAAAATGGAGTTTTAGGGCAGTTAAACTTTTTTAATCACGACTTCTGAGTCAAATTTCCAAGAACAAAGCCATAGATTAACGAGGAAAAAACCCAAAGTTTTCCGTTTATTGGAGCCTAGCTTAAAGAGGAAATATGTGGATCCTTTTGTGAAGCTTTATTTCCAGATAGGTTTGAAAAACAAAGAGATTCAGAACCTTTTGGCGACTCAAAATCAAATTATTGTCAGTGTTGATAAAGCAGAGTTTCATATGTAAAATAAGGAGCTCAAAGACACATTTGGGTGTAGAGGAACGCAGCTTTATTTTCTTTCATTCACATACCCAGAAACCCCCTAGTCACCTGACGTCATTAGCTGCTCTGTATGCTCACCTCCACTTTAGTTTCTTAAGTTTACCAGTTTTTTCTCTCGTAAATCAACAACTTTAAATCTTGTAATTTTTTTTTGGTGGCCCCTAAAACTGTGGTAAGCACCAGCAATGACAGCAGCTTCATATTCTTTCCACACATGGTGGTGGTGAATTTTCAAATAGCTTGTGAGATTGTGGTGTTAAAGCTTGACCTTTGACCCTCTTTGTGACACTTCTGTCAAAGACATTTTGCAAACAGCGAGTGAGTCGTTGGTCTCAGACACGGTAAAATCAGCCCCCATGGGGGAGAGCTGCTCCATGTTGCAGACGGAGGTCTTTAGAGCAGACACTGAGAGATGTCAAACACCATTCTCTTTATCATTTTCATTCAGTGACAGAATAATCAATGTTGAAGTAGAACATGAAAAAGCATTTTGGTGGAATTCTTTTTCTTTTAATTTTGAGTCAAAAATGCAGCTTCATTTTGAAAATGAAAAGCATTTATGATTTTGACTTTTATTTTGAATTATGCTACAGAATCGCTTCCATAGAAAGCGACAACAGGTTAAGCTTTAAGTCATCTCTCAATTTAATCAGGGAATTTTTTTCTTATCGGAATCATCAGCAGGACGTTGTACTGTCCAATATCTGCCTACAATTATCTTATTATCTGATGCTATCATGCTATCAACTACTCTGTAGTTTATGCTGCATAATTCCACTGAAACAGTGATCCATCTATTCTGATATTGTCCTGAAGTTAAAGAAGATTTATGCTAAATGACTCTGATTTGCCGAAATTTCTTGCACATTTTGGCCAAATTTCATATTGTCGCGTGCGTGTGTTATTCAATTGTGTTCTTCTGTGTTTGTGTGATGAAGGTGACATACCTATGTGGTGGAGCTGCAGCTGTGGTTTCCAGATGACATCCAGCAGTCTGCGCTGATGACAGAGCTCCTCCTCGTACTGGACGATGGTTCCTTCACAGAGTCTGCAGATTTCTTCAGCAGCAGCAGCTAGTCGCTCGCTGATCAACTCTCTCAGAGACTGAAGGGAAGACATGGTTCCTGCTCCGATCTTCAGCTCCAACTCCCACAAACTCCTCCTTTACGCTGCTTTTTCACTCGATGCTGACAGTTCGTATCCTCCTTTCGGTCCAAAAACGTCACGAACGTCCGGACAAAACCGCCGCCGGTCTCTGAACACAAGCTAGCTAGCGCTGCGCGCTGCTGTTTACTTCCGGGTCACGCTGATTACTTCATTCTGAAAAAGCCTTTCACATTTCGATAATCCGAATATTTATTTTTTTACGAAAATAATTTACAACATTTTAAGTAACGAAATATATTTTAATGAAAAATAATCTAAAAAAACAAAAATATTTTTGTCAAAAATGCTTGGTAAGCGGATATGACGTCACTAGGATTTACGATGTACTTTTTTTTAAACGATGTACAGGAATTAACCACAAAACCAAACTATAATCAAAGATGTGAGCATAAAATGACTGTTTAGGAGATGAAGAACTGTTTAAAGTTGAGACTTAATAGAGACTGAAGCTTTTTTGTTTTTAATATTTAAGAGCATTTTTACATCCAACCTCAGTTTATCTGAAGTCTCACATTAGAACAACAATTATTTCTGGTTTTGTTTGACCTTTTGTCATTGTCTGCAGGTCTGCAAAGCAGAAATACCTGATGTTAAACTGAATAAATTCACTGTAAAAATGTTTGTATTGTTTTCTTCTCGTGTAAAAAAGACAATAATGATGGAGCTGCGGCAGGATTACTTGGCTCAGGTTTTTTTTTAACTTATATTTAAAAATAATTACAAAACTCACACAACCACCCAATGATTCAAAGCACATCTCTTAACAAAAAACAAAACAAAAAAAATCTATACACATAAAAATATAAAAAACCTTTCAGTATAAATTCAAATTTAAGGCAATCAACAATCTAGACCCTATATCAGTAACCATTTTGTAGCAGATTTACAAAAGTCATTAATGAAAGGACTTGGGTTCTGAATATGTTTCAATGAGGATGAATACAGTTTGACTTCATTCTTAAAACACATTAATTGGCTCAGGTAAAGTGGGGGGGATAATTGTCATGGGCAGCATTTGGCTACTGGAACCGCCCACTTCCATTCACATAACTACAACAGAAAGAAATAAAAAAGAAATAGATACAACTAAAAAAAAACATTTAGAATTGTAGTTCACAATACAAGGGATTGTCATACAACATGTGATCTTCAATGAAGATGGACAGTTTTATTGCTTTCTTTTTTCATGTATTTTAGTGACTTAAAATATAAACAGTTCTTAAATGTAGTGAATAATGGTTTGGTTTTAAAAAAAAAATCTACTTTAATGCATTTTTCTGTTTTGTGAAGCACCTTGAATTACTTTGTGTACGAATTGTGCTATACAAATAAACTTGCCTTGCCTTGCCTACTCTTATGAATGAAGAGTTTTCCAGAAATTAATACAGTATTAAATGCCAAATCAAATAAATTATCACCAGAAACTACTAATAATACGATGTGTTTTCGTAACTGAATAGAAATAGGAAAAGGAAACTTTGAGGAGCACCAACAAAAAATCCTCCCAAAAACTGTTAACATAAATACATTCAAAACACAGATGATCAAGTGATTCTATATTGCAGAATGAACAGTTATTTTCTTAAAAAAAAAACTTTAGGAGTCTCCACCTCCTTTAGCTATTCAGGTCTTCAGCAAACTGAATCTCTGTTTCTGTTTTTTTTATGTGCATTTATTTTAACTGGTCTATTTTTATTTGTTTTTTAACATTTTTTAATAAAATTATTATAACCTTGGTACCTCCGTCTCCTGCCTTTGTGTGTATCCGCCAAAGAGAAATGAATTCCCTCTGGACCACATTAACGTTAGCTACTTCCACAAACAAGAGTGACGTCGTTCACCGTTGAGTTGATTACTGCGGGTCACTTCTGGATCATTTCACCGTCACACAGGAGATCACAGATGTTCACATTTTATTGGAAATATGAACGGCCTTGCAAAAAAATTGAATTTCTTCAAAAATTCAGAATTGAGCACTAAGCCCTGCAGTGTGAACGTTGTCATGGATGCTAGGATGGAGTCACCAAACTTATTTTTGTGAGGCCACATTAAGTCTTTTTCTTTAAAACTTTAAACTGCTTTTATCTTTCTTTGATTGTAAAGACCTATAATAAAGTTTTATTAATTCATGATCATTTTAATAGAATAAATAACACTATTTATAAATAAATAAAAAAATGACCAAATAACTGTGATTTTTAAAGACTACATGTCTTTAAAGACTTTCCTGCTGAGACTTTTAGACTCTGCTTGGAGAAAAAGAACAAAGTAAACATATGAGTTTCTATCTCATTTTTATTTTTATTGTGATGCATATATTTATAAATAATCCAACTTAAATGAATTACTTCAATTGGTAACAAGTAATGGAGATAAATGTATTTAACCTAATTTCTTAAATCTATCCAACTCAATATTTTATTACAACTCAAATTTACACATTTATCTAACTAAATGTCATATTACTGCAATTCAATTCAATGTTTTTCAATATTGATTCATTGTACTTCTTGAACTCTCATATGTCTAAGTTGGAGCCTGCAGATATTTTTATAACAATAAAATGAAAGCATCAATTTATATTTGCATCATGGAATCATTTACCATTTCTCCATAGTTGACATATCACTGTCTGGCAGTAGATCTGCTAAATAAACTCATCCTCCTCTCCCTCATGGTGCAGAAAGAATCAAAAAGCAGAAAGAATGAAACATAACGGGACAGTTCAGCTGGAAGTTGAGAACGAGGCTTTGAAACCAGCAGCAGTTGGAGTCCATTCTGATGTTCCATTCAGGTTTCTGCTACAACAAGCCTTTATTTTGAAAGAGCCAGTGGGGCAGAAACAATAGAAGGAGGAGATTACCAACCCCCCCTGGAATGTTGCCCCCTGTGCAGTGGGGGCAGGGACGGCTGAACCAATCACAGAAGACTGTTGCAGCTTTCCCTCCAAAAGTCCACCAATCAGATGTTGTTGTTTGGATTCTTTGTCTGGAAGTTTCCCATGTGGAAGCTTCCAGAGTCTTTTCTGTTTGGTCTGCAGGCTGAGCAGAACTGACTCCTGCAGGATCACAGGAACTTTCAGGAAAATCTCCAACCAGGAGAAAAGTGTTTGTGGGAGTTGGAGCTGCAGATCGGAGCAGGAACCATGTCTTCAGAACCTCAGGAAGGTTCTGTCAGAGAACAACGTTCTGCTGCTGAAGGAACCATCGTCCAGAACGAGGAGGAGCTCTGTCGTCAGCGCAGACTGCTGGATAGCAGCTGGAACCCGCAGCTGCAGCTCCACGTAGTTGGTACGTGACTAAACATTTACATTCTTTTGGTTGCTATGGGATTACATCTCTGCTATAAAGTAAAAGGGCGTAAAGTCAACTAAGCGAGGATATTTAGGAACTGAGTGAGGAACCTTACAACCGTGCAGGCACAATTCTAACCAAGCGATCCGTATTTTACAACTGAACAGCTGTAATCCTAACTGAGCAGTGATCTTGCTCGGTCATTTCTCTTTTGTGCCCTCACCTGGATTTACGCTCAGTGTTAAGGGGGCGTTTCTGTCACTTGGAGGCGGGAACCTTTCTGGTTGATCTGATTGGCTAAAGTTTGCATGTCAAGCAGTGGGGCGGGACTTTCATTTTGGGGCTTTAATAGAAAAGGAACGGCGGCTGTAACGTGGATTAAAAGCATTAAAACGGTAACAAATGCAGTGAATTTCACATGAGAAAAACTTACAGCCCAAAAAAACCTTCCATGTGTGGAAGGGTGTGTCCGGCTGCTAATAGACACAGACACACCAGTAGCAGCTTTGTGTTGGCTGCAGGGGAGACAGTTTTGTGACGTTTGTGCTCCCCTGATGATTTTACACAGCTTCTCAGGACTACGTAGCAGTATTTCCGCCTTATGCGGTCTGGAGTTGTGGTCCACAGCCTCCTTTGGAAGCCCCGCTGGCTGGGGTAGGGCCCAACAGCCCCTTGACCCCGTAAGCGATAAAACGGGATAAGAACATAACAACATAAAAGACCTTTTGCTGCCGTACACTCTAGGGTTGTGCCAGTGGACGAAACCATCGTCCATCATGATGGGTGACAGACATCACAATGGAGAGATACCATCGTGATGCCACGCCCCCGCCACACTGCGAGTAGACACCATAAGCCGCGGTTACATGAACAAAATATCTTGATCGGATCAATGGTCAGATTAGAATCCAACCGTGTACATGGGCCCAGAAAAATGTTTTCAGAATATAACAAACGTTCACATGGGTCACACTTTCAGTTGGAATAAATCATTCGCACATGCGCAGTAGGGTTTGAAAAACCGAAGAGGAAATGAGTTCTGCTGAGCGGCTACATACATAGATATGTCAGCTCTGTAATATACTAGATGATCTTCTAAACATGCTTTTATTAATGTTACGGTTATTATGAAGCATCTGTTCGCTCGTCATTTTAATTGTAATCCGTGTGGTCAGTGCTTCTTCTGTTGAAAAACTGAGCCGGAAAGAAGCCATGATTAGCAGTATGCTAACACGCTAACAACATTAGGGTTGGATGGACATAAAATCCATGCGGGAAACGCTGCAATCTGCATATTATGGTGTTTTGTTCCAGAGAAGGCTTCGGATCGCAAACAGGACCGACCGGCTGCTCCATGCGACTTAACCATGTCTCTGAGCAGACTTATAGCTTTGTGTTTGCAAATGTGGCAACACGAGCGGTCCAGGCACACACTAATAAAAATAGGGACTTAACCAAATGGAGACGTGGTTCCAAATGTAAAAGAAAGAACAAATAAAACACAGGATAAAACCACAAAGAGCCTCAAGCCCACCTGTGGACAGAGCTGGTTAATTAATAAAACAAAAACATAACAAAAACACTCAATCACATGCATATACACACTGTGACAACAGAAGCAAAAAAAAAAATATATTTTTTTAAACACAAACAACTGAACTTCCACTTAAGTACCAGTCAGACACTGTTGCAGGTATCTAGGGGAGGGTAGACGTTCACAAGTCCCACAAGGCCTCTAAGTCACAGGAGCGTTGAGGTTTCCTAGTAGGGTTTTGTCAAAAGTTTCTGGTGTCCTGGTGTGGCCTCAGTAACAGTTGGGGGCAGGAAGTGCACCCATTGACCCGGAACTTACATGCACATTTCACTATAAGGGCGGGGCCAGGTGTTCACCCTTAGTCTGATTGCATGGGGTAACATGGTGCACCTAAGAATTAAAGTTAGGTGCACCGGATCAAAGACTTAGTCTAGTTTCCTGGCCTGAGGGACCAGCACCACTGGCTCTGACTCCCCTCAAAGAGATCAATGACCACCAGCTTATTACCAGGGCCGGCCCTGGTCTTCTGGGGGCCCTAAGCGAAATGTAATTTGTGGGCCCTCTAACTGATCAGCGGCTTAAAAAAACGCAACTGTTGTTGTAATATAAATGAGATATCTATGTTAATTCATTTGTGAATTATTGTTGCTGCTGAAGAATTGAACACAGTATATTTATTGCCTGTATGTTGGATGCACATTTAGTGGTGCCAAAACAATTTTAAATGCAAAGAAAAAAATATGAATGACAAATGTATATAGATAGATATTTATTTTTTTTAATGTAACATTAGGCAGTCAACAAATGACATTCACAAAACTCCAACTTATAAAAAACTGCAACTGAATAGTGAATCAAATATCAATAAAACAATTTAACATAAAGAACACAACAGCTCAATGATGGGGATTTTGGAAAGTCAGAGTCTTTATCAGTCTGAAAAGGACGTCTTTGCACCAAATCCATTCTTTCTGGATCAGACAGTTTGTTTGGTCTTTCAGCTGGACCAATTGGATTTGAGGTGTGTGGAATTTTGGATCCAGTAGGCTCCTCCTCCATTCACGCCTCTGTTGGAGCCTCTGGAACACGAGACACAGAACTTCAATAAAAGCAAACAGTAAAAACTAAAACAGTCAAATGTTTTCCCTTTCAACAGTAGATGTTGTGACAGCAGTTTCTTCTGCAGCTAAAAAACAAGAATTATTATTATACAATAATCAATGATAAAGCTAATAAAATAACTATAGCAGAATACTAATAATAGTGTAGTGGCTCATTTAAAGTCTGTGTGCAGGTTTTTCACAATTTCATGATCTTTTTATATATTTTTCAGAGTTTTATTGTTTGATTGTATATTTGCATGAGGTCATATTTATTAATTTAATTATGAACAGTTTGGGGCTCCATTCTCTTCAGCTGCTGTTTATGAAAAAATGGGTCATGCAGACACTGTTTTTTAAATGACTTCTTCAGTGATGTCAGGAACATTATGGGATGTAGACGCTGCACCTCCTCCAGTACTTTTTGATACTTTTTGAGAGCAGAAGAAACTGCAAAACATCATCACTATGTAAAACAAAAACTGCAAAATACAAAGAAGAAATCAATGTACCCTTTTATAAATAATAAATGTGAACAATAATTTGAGTATAAATGGAAATATAACCATCATTTATACACTTCTTTATCTATTATTGTGTATGTTCATAATTTTAAAATGAGTACATTTATTTTGTTTGTCATTTATAAATGAGAAATGTTATTTCCTATTTATATTTGGCAGTTTTGATTCTCCATATTTCATGCCAATGCAACATTTTAAGACACATTGTTGAAAACGTAAGAATACCTGACTGTCTAACAGATAAACAGCAGTTTTTATACTGACATAAACCGGAAAATGCAGATCGCACTAAATATGTCTTAGCAAAACAATGAAACAATACGATAACGTGAGTTAAACATTTTTCAGCCATTATACCGTTGTCATTTACTTTTCTTTGCTCTCTGCTGTTTTAGAAGCTCATGTCCGACCTCATCTTCTTGGAAACTTGGGTATCAGAATTATTTGAGAGTTTTCCATTGGAAATTACGACAAACAGGGTCGTTTCTGTGCAATCTTCCCCTCGGATCGATTAGTATTTTACGTAAATCACGCAGCTGCACAGAAATACTGGATAATGTATAAATACGGCTCCAACATCCTCCAAACTTACCTTCTGACTGATGTTGAAGCTCTTCATCTTTTTTCAGCTCCTGATGGATAAAGTCTCTTTAGCATGAAGTTCTCTTGTCGCTTTGATCAGCGTGACTAAATGTGCTCATTTTTTCTTTTTCCCCAACTTTATTGAAACAAAATGCGCTCGTAAATGCACACTGTGCCAGGCTCAGATGCAAAGATGTTGACCAATCGTTGCTAAGAGTGGCGTAACGTCATTTGGGTTGCCAGATTGGTTCAGGTGTGTTGAAGGGGGGGGGGGGGGGTCATTAAAGTGCAGGCAACTTTCTTTTTAGGGCGCACGTTGGTATGGAAGCTCTATGAAATGGGTTGCCAGATTTGGGTCTTTTATTTAGTTTTTTCGCCACTTCGGGGTCCTGGTGGTGACGGGGGCCCTACGCGGCTGCGTAATTCGCGTATAGGGAGGGCCGGCCATGCTTATTACTGTAAAACATTAGTGTGTTTAGTGTGCATAAACTTTTTCAAGGACTTCCTAAAATGGCAAATTTGCGATGGGTCTTTAATTGTTCAATACTGTACCGTCGAACTTTACTAAAATACCAGAAGAAAAATAAAGAACCAATATTTTTAAATCTGTGTAAAGATACTAGTTATAAAGATATTAGTTTCAGGTTTTTGGCAATACTTTGTGTAACCAGATGCTTCAATATTTAGTAAAATGTTTGTTTTTAATATTTAAAGAGTTTTTTTAAATGTCCATCATAAGAGGCAGTAGATATCAGATGTATAGAAGAAATAAAGATGTAAGTACTGATATCTGAGTAGGTTGTGTTGCTGTTGAATATTGGTATCCAAGGACAACCAAAAATTGGTGAGGACAACCAAGTCTACTTGCCATTTTTCCCTTAGTTCTAACGCTGCGCTATCTCTGTAAAGCATGCAAATGTTGGGCCCCCAGCTTTGCCACATGGGGGGGGGGTCCGGTTAAATTGCTACACCGAAGAGATTCAGGACCAGGGAAAGGGCGCCACACAGAAAACCCAAGGAACAATTGTTTTTTAAACTGCAATAATTTAGTCCAATAAAAACATGCAGCCACAACACGACAAAGCCAGAACGGTTAAAACCCAAATAACTAAGACCAAATGTTTAAAAAGGTAGTAAAAACAGTAAAAAAAAAACTTTAAAGAGGGACCTCATAAAAACATTGTTAAAATAATTAAAAGAAATAGTCCATAAAACACCAGGGAGACAGGTCCTGCAGCCAGCCAGTCTTGTCTTTGTCCACCCTTTACAGGCGCGGTGGGTTGTTCCTCCCAACATCCACCTGTAAAGTGGAGATAGATCCTGCGAGTATCTCAGTTGTGTGGGGTAAACAGGCCTGGCTACATGCCGAGTGAGAGTGCCACTGGAAGGGTAGAGGATACTCACACACCGGCAGGGCTCCTCACCCTGCCTATGAGTGTACGTCACACTGTGGCACTCCTGTCCTGGAGAAGACTCCTACACTGACTGCGTGGTAAAATGGTAAATGGCGTATACTTATATAGTGTTTCTACCTTCTTACGAAGGCCCAAAGCGCTTTACAGTCACAGTCCCATTCACCCATGCACACACACATACACACTGGCGGCGGCTCCAGCCACATAGTTTGCTCCAGTGCTGTGTCCTTCAATGGCTACCAGCTGCTCTTCCTCCTTTCTCCTGCTGCCAGTGCAGCTTTATGGGTGGGGCCATCAGCTTACTGATTGCACACCCAGGTGTGTCCAATCTGGGACTCAGTCTTCATGGGGGTGAAACAACACAAAACACAAAAACCAACTCCACCATAAAAGCATGCAAACAAAAATCAGAGAAGACTTCCTCCATCAAAACAAACCTCGACACAAAAGAATGCAAAAAATGACAGGAAAAGGTTTCACCACACAAACCAAACATGGCCATGCGAACAGCATCCTTGTAGGTGTCAGACGGAAACAGCTCAAAGGAGCTTCCTTTACTTCCTAAGCCTGTGCCCTTTGCTCTATGAAGCCTGTGGGGAGACGTGAAGGCCATTATTAGGAGAGACAGGCAGGCGGCAGCCGCTCGTGTAACGCTGCTAATAACACGAGGAAAATAGTGAAGGAGGCCTGGATGGACGGCGTGTGTTGACTCACCGCGATGGGAAATAAACTGTTGTTGAGCTTACAGGCTAGCTGGCAGTTGCTTGAATTTCTGTGCTCGTTCGGCACCTGTGTACGAAGTGTAGCTGCTCTGCTGCTTGGTCTCATAGTGCCGACGGACATTTTACTCTTTCATCACGGCAACATCTTCTGTGCAAATCAAGCAGACATTCAGTGGATGTCAGGGATTCAGTGAGTTCAGAGAATAGATGGGGGAGTTTTGAATTAAAAATTTAAACTGAAATACTTTTGAGGTGGTTTAGATTTTTCTTGGTGCATAACAATGCTAAAAGCTTTTTTTAAATATAAAAGGATTACTTCTTGTGTTTGTGTTGCTGCAGTCCTCCCCCAGCATTGGATGACTGAAGAGGATCTCTGCAACCAGCAGAGGAACTTCAGAGTGAAACATGAGAAACAAGAACTTCCACATTATAAAAAAGAGCAGGAGGATCAAGAACCTCCACATTATAAAAAAGAGCAGGAGGATCAAGAACCTGCACAGATTAAAGAGGAGCAGGAGGAACAAGAACCTTCACATTATAAAGAAGAGCAAGAAAAACGAGAACCTCCACAGATTAAGGAGGAGCATGAGGAACAAGAATCTCCACACTTTAAAGAAGAACAGGATGAACTAGTTCTTCCACAGATTAAAGAGGAACCAGGGGAACTCTGCATCAGTCAGGATGAAGATCATCTTGATCTGAAGCAGGAGACTGATACATTGATGGAGATTCCTGCTAATGAGGAAGATGAGAACAGTGAAGCAGATCTAAGCAATCAGCAGAGCTTTAATGTAACTGATAGTCAGGATGAAGAAGGAAACCAACATGAAGAATCAACATCAACTACAGATGAAGAGACAGAATCAACATCAACTACAGATGGAGAGACAGAATCAACATTAACTGCAGATGAAGAGACAGAATCAACATCAACTACTGATGAAGAGACAGAATCATCATCAACTACAGATGGAGAGACAGACCAACAGAAAACGGATTCTGAAAGAGTCTGTAAAAAATATGGTATAAGCTTTCATCAATTGTCTCAAGTTAAATTTCTCAAGAGAACTCACACAGGAGGCATACCTTGTTATTGTAAAGAATGTGATAAAGGTTTTAATGATATATCTACTTTCAAAAGACATATGAGAACTCACACAGGAGGGAAGCCTTTTTTTTGTAAAGAATGTAAAAAAGGTTTTAATCAAATGGGTAATCTCAAAAGACACATGAGAAATCACACTGGAGAAAAGCCTTTTTCTTGTAAAGAATGTAAAAAAAGTTTTCGTCATGTATCTACTCTCAGAATACACATGAGAACTCACACAGGAGAAAAGCCTTTTTTCTTGTGAATATTGTGATAAATATTTTAGAGATGCATGTCATCTCAAAACACACATAAGAACTCATACAGGAGAAAGGCCTTTTTCTTGTAAAGAATGTGATACAAACTTTAGTTGTTTATCTAATTTCAAAAGACACATGAAATCTCATATATAAGTGAAACCTTTTTCTAATAAAAAATTAATATAATGAAAGTTCTCAACTTAAGCAACAATGTAAAATTATTGGGTCAAATATGAATCATCTTAAAACAAATAAAAGAACAGATTTTTAATTTGAGAAATGCGTATCATAAATGAAAGATAAATTAAACTAGTTCCAAACTTGAGAGTACATATTGTAAATTTAAAGCATTTATTTAAAATATTAACTGTACATTTGAAACTTGAATTTAAAAACTACAGTTTTTCACGACTCTAAGGCGCACTTAAAAGTTATAAATTTTCTTCGTGCTTATTGTGTAGTTGTGGGTCGTAGAAGAAGATGCAGTGAGGAAGGGAGAGAGACGTAAAGGCCAAGTGGAACCTAACTGCAGTGCAGCTATCTACATTGTAAAGCCTTCTATGCTCCTTCTACCTCATAATAATCCTCAACCATTTCAGTACAGGAGGAGAGAGCAGAGAAGCAGCTGGAACACTGCTTTAAGCTGCTGTTTTCATTGGCGCATAGTAGAAATGCAGAGACAGACTGGGGCAAGTCTCTGTGTGTGCTGAAAAGTGCAGGTTTTGGCTAGCACATATGAAGAAAGGAGACATGCAGCGCAAGTCTGTGTGTCTCTGTGTGTGTATGTGCTGAAAGGAGTAGCATTTTCTAGCACATATAGAAAGTAAGACAGGAGAAGTGGGCACGGCGGCGTCTGTGTGTGTGCTGTGTGTTTAGCGCTTGTGTAGGATAAGGAGGAAGGGAGACAAGAGCGCCCAAGTGAGCGACCATTCAGTTTGTGTTCAGTTAGGGAGGGAGAACAGCAACAAAAAAAGTGTCCTCTAAAAAAATCAGAGTCTGGATTTTTTTATTAACCCACTCTAGAAACTCTGAGGGCCCGAACAGAGCATTAATGTGCCCATAACACCCAGTGCACCTCTTGTATGTGTTAAAGACGGGAAAATCCCCCATGACTGAGACCGCGCCCTACCATCCGGTGCGCCCTATGGTCGTGAAACCACGGTACTGTATTTTCATGACCTTAAGGCGCACTGGGTTATAGGACAGAGTCTCAGTTATGGTTTGCTTTTTCTGTATTTAATACATACAAAAGGTGCACCGGGTTTTAAGGCACAGGTAAGTTAACACATACCAGTAAAACACGCCTACTAGTGTTGAACCGTTACTGCGTTGTTTCTGACGAAAGACCCAAGGGAGATCCTCTCCAGGGACGATGGGGGATCTTCCTTCAGGGTTCACTTCCCTGTTTGGACCCTCAGAGCCTCCAGAGCGGGTTAATGCAAGAACCAGTCTCCGTTCTTTTAGAGGAAAAGAACCAGTCTCCGTTCTTTTAGAGGAAATGTTATTTATTTCTGTTCTCTGTAACCGAGTAACACAAACAGAATGCACGCTCATATGCACTCGCTTGCACTGAGAGCTCCCCCCGTGCTTCCTGCACATGCGTGGGCGCCAACACAGCGGCTTCAGCACACACACACTCAGTGTGTGTTTAAAAAGGCAGCGGGAGTTGGTTATGATTTACTTTTCATTTTTTCAGTCATAAAAGAGGATCCAAAACTCCATCAAAGTCCTAATCCTCTTTATCTGACATGAACAGCTGGGCTAAAGTTCTATCAAACACGGCAGGTTCCCTTTCGTCATTGTCAGAGTCTTTCTGGTGGCCGTCTGGCTCCTCATGAATGATGCCGGCTTTTGCTAAAGCTCGAAGAACAGTCCACGCAGAAATGTTAGCCCAAGCTTTTACAATCCGTTCACAAAGTGTGGCATAACTTGCCCGGCGCTGCCTCCCAGAACAACAAAAGCTGACGTTTCCTGCCCTGTAGGACATATCCTACCGCCCTGCTCCCGTTCTTCTGGACATTATGACTCACCAGGATGTTAAAAGTCAGTGGGGCTTCGTCCATGTTGGTGATGTGGCTGGGCTGGAGGTGTTTGTCAACAATCTTTCTACTGCACTAGGAGTGGAAGGTGAACAGCTTTTCATTGTAGTCCGCTGGAAGTCGCTGCAGCATTGCAATCCTAGCCTGGATGGAAAGATGATGGCGTTTCATAAGGTGAAGGTGAATATTCTCTCTGCTAATAGCGTTACTGCCTCAGAGAAGTGTCTCCAAACTGTTCGCTGATTGTTAATCAATCGAGTCGCCTTTTTTTCACAGAAATTTAGCTGCGTCATCTTGACTTTTGGAGTTCGTTTTCTAGCTTCATCCACTTGTGAATCATGGTTTAATTCATCTTGAATTTTCTGCAGCTGCTCCCATGTTCCACCTTGTAGATGATAGCTTGCAGTTTAAACCGTGCAACAGGGTTAGATAACTGCCTGATTAAAATGTATGCTGATAAAGTACATTTTAAATGCCTTAAAAAGAAATAATAAAACAGAACATTTAGTTTTTAGTATAAAATTACTTTTTTGAATATTACTTTTCTTTCTTTTGACTATGATTTTGAACAAGAAATTTGTCTTGTTGGATTACTTCAAAATACGTCACAGTTTCAAGGCATTGATATCGAGTCCCTCGATTGAAAAAAAAAGTGCATGCATAGTTTCTACAACTAAAGATAGAAAGTCAGGAAAAGAAGATGCCTGCACAATGGAAGCAATCAAACACTGATGAAGTTTACATGCTTTTCATTTTTTGGGGCATTAATTTATTCATGTAATGTAAATATAGAACATTGATCAAATGTTTAGATATAATCACTAGCATCCTTAATGTCACAGCAGTGATGTCCTTAACATGAGGCAGTGTGGTTTATAAACAACAATGCAATAGAAAAAATCCATTCCACCACATTTTGGGGTGTGTAGATAAAGCTGGAACAGAGCAGCTCCTGCAGAAAATTTCAGAAAAACCAAGTTGGGTTTTCTGATCCTAATAACCTTATGACTTTTTTCTCATTTTAACAGTCAGATACCAGTTAGCCTACTTTGGCTCTTAATTAGCTCACTTGTTTTTGTCAGTTTGTTTTATCATTCTCTTATTATAATCTCTTTTTTTGACAAACATGGACTTGCACCCAGTAAGAGGCATGCCTGATACTGTTTTTGTGGACTACTTCCCAAAACTTCTGGGCCCGAAACAATCCACTAATGTATTGTCTACACAATCAGCTGTTGTCCCCTGGCAACACAAATGTGGTCAGAGATTGCTGGGGTTTTTTTTTTACAGCGCTTTGGTAACAACAATTTCCCTGCCATACGATCAATAAAACATGCACACAGAACCACATTGATGCAGTCATTTACGTAAAAGGAGGCAGAAGTGAACATTGAATGGAAATAAATGAAGAGTTTTCTAACATCTGATGTGTCCTGAGAACATCTTTCTCATACACCTTTTTGGGGTTGTCATCTATAAGCTACAACCATCAGAATCCAACTAAATCTGCTAAACTTCAATTTGCTTTTTTTAATAGATGGACCTGTAAATACAAATGTGTTGTTTTTGATTATCCTGGTTTATACCATGGTCCGCTTGAATACTCGATTCTGATTGGCTGCTGGGAATGCATTAAAAAATGATAACCGCACAGTGAAAAAAGAAGTTCCGGTCGGCTAGCTTAAATGTTTTGTATCACTGCGCCGGCTTCTGTAAAACAACCTTTTGCTTCATCATCTGAGCAAAAACAAGCGGTAAGCGATTAACTTTCCCTCTGAATTGATGCTTTATTCAACCCATCTGGACGATCAGCATATACAAATCGCCGAATCTTGACTGCAGCAGTGGTGCTGCGCGACACGGACTATATAGTCCTATTTTTGTGAGAAAAGCGAAAGCGAAAGCGAAAGCGAAAGCGAAAGCGAAAAGCGGTTGCATCCGCACTTCGCGGAAAAACTGAACTGCGTCGGACGGTTCAGGCTTCCACGTCGTGCGTTAAAAAGTAATAACCGCACACTTCGTCGGCCATTAACCCTTACTTAATCTTCATCTCTTGAACAGCTTAATTGTGGTTGTAGTTTATGCTGATACAATGTGCATGTATGTTGTCTTTGCCTGTGTTACCATGACAACACTGGAAATATTTGGTTCAATTCAAACACTTTTTATGTGATCGGTGATAGTTTTAAAAAGTAGTGACTACAGTTTATATTTTTTTGGGTCATATGAGCAAAGAATTTCGTTAGGAAAGGATTTTCTCCTAAATGTATGAAGGAAGAGGCTGGTGTTCTTGTGATTCCTGTTTTCTAGTAGACATTAGAACTGTTCCTCTGTTCTTTTTGGTTCTCAGTGTTCTGTTCCAGTCTTTACTGTGAAGAATAAAATGGACGTGAACATCAGTCAGAAGTGTGGAGTCTTTCCTACAGTGTGGGTTTCTGCTGTTTGCTGCTTCTCTGCTGGTTCCAAAGCTGGACTCTACAGGTCCAGTTCTGACTGCTGAACTCAGGACTGAGGTGAGATCACAGAGCTCCATCAGAAGCTGGAAGAAGACTGAAGCAAACAAACGGCTTCTCTGTAGTTTTATCATCAGTCTGAGTGCAGCAGGGAGGTTCTGCTTCACAGAAATCTGTAAACTTCAGTCTGACTTAGAGTCTCTTTGAAATCCAGATTTGTTCTTGGAAGATGAATTCAGCATTTGCAGCTTTAATGATGTGTTTTTAAGACAAATAATATATTCCTTTATTAGTCCCACGAAGGGGAAATTTCCTTGTTGCGGCAGCAGTACAGGTAAGAGAGCAGTATATAAAAAAAAGATTTTTTTACTTTGATCTGTTTTATCTTTTGAACAGGTTAGTCTTTTCATAGTAAACCTGCAAAAATGTTTCCAGAATGTTGGGATACTAAAGAGATTGATAAAGTTAATCAAATATTATTTTCCTAAATAAAATGTGTTTAGTGTTGTAGATTAACCATTTTTAAGTTAAATCTATTGTTACTCATTTGATGCATTTCTATTTTCAATTGGTCATTGATGACAATACAGTAAAAAGGAAGGACTTTTATTTTGAAGTCTCATTATGTATCTTTTCAGCTCTTCCTCTAGACATGGTTTTAGTTTTGGAGGAGACGACCTTGAGATGAAGGAAGATGGTGAGAACAGAGCAGGAACAATCTGCCCAGACAGGCAAAGGGAATGGTATCCCACAATCCCTTGTGGTGCTGATCTAACAGCAGCACCAAAGTTACACCTTAGGTTAGGTGCCACTAAATCCTATTCAAATGGACACACCATGCTGCTTCATAGTGGAAGATAAAAAGTCACACAAACACACACCATAAATAACAATAAAATAATAATTCATGAAATAGAAGTTCACATCAGGTAGATTTGTTAAACAGCTGTACTGAACCGAGCCCTATGAAACTCTGAATGGAACCGAATTAAGATTTTAGCGAATCGTTACACCCCTAGACATAAATCTGATGGAGAAATCAATAGAATCTGCAGTTTGGATCAGTTTCTATTGAAAAAGGCTGCATAAATATGACAGACAGCTTTCAGGTTCAGATGCAGTTCTGAAAAACAGCAGAAACATGATCTGATGGAGGCTCTCATTCATCCTCATTATTCCTCCAAACAGCCCAATCAAGTTGGCCCAAAGGCACATTGGCAGAGCAACATGTTGTCTATGAAGAACCTACTCAGCTGTGCTACAAATAACAACAAACATCCAAACCACAACGGTAAACAATCAAGAGCAACACAACTGTCTACATCCAGAATCCAGCAAATATCCCAAACAGAACATTATTACCCACAATGCACCTGTACAGGTCCTGCAGCAGACAGGGTCTTTCCAATAACTTTATTAGTCTCATCTTTTTGAAACTGGAAATATTTTTCTTCAACATTTAAAACAGAAAATAGGAAATGAAAATATTTGACAATCCACTTGATGAGAAGCTGCAGAAAGACTGAAATCCATCAGATTGTAAAAACGTAGAGGTGGTCCTTTGATGATGATGATGTGATGAAGATCAGACGCTGATGTCACTGATGTTCTGGCTGTTGATGGGCTGGATGTGGGTCCTGGTGGTGCTGAAGAATGAAAGATCCTTCTAGCTGCAGTCATTCCTGAAGGAAGCTCATTGCAGCTGTTCTCTCCTGACAGATGGAATGATGGGAAATGAAGTTCATGTTGAAGTGTGGTCCAAGCAGAACAGAAAGGTCTCACCTCAAAGTCAGGACTTGGATCAGCTGCTGTTCTCTGGGAGCGTGCACGTGCTGCTGCATGTGCTTCTGTCATGGCGTTCTGGATGAGCTGCTGAGGTCTGTTTGCATCCAGACTCTCAGCTGCTTTAGTCAAACTGCTGAGCGATGGAACAATGGAGCCGTTTCTGAAGGAAGAGGATCAAACATGATGCTCTGCATCCGTTTGCTTCAGGAAGTGGAGGTTTTTTAGAGTCTCCAGACTGTTTCTGAACGGCCACAGAAAAGCAGCTGATGTGCTTCTGTCTCCTACCAGCAGGGAGCGCTCTCAGCCGGACAGAACAGATCCTCAATGCTGCTCTGAGAAGGACTCTTCTGTTCCAGAAGCAGAGACTGTTCACATCCAGGAGAATCTGGACTCCAATGAATCCCAGAGAATCTCCTCTCTGCTGTTTGGACACTTTGACCAGCAGAGGGCAGCAGAACTTTCAGCAACTCTGGATCTGATCCACAAAAACAATCCATGGATGATCAGATTTCAGAAGATTTGAAGGATCAAAGACAAAGATGTTGTGAAGAGAAGATGTGAGAAGAAAGTCCAGAATGAATCCACTCTGACTTGTCCTCATGTCTCTGAAGCTTGTGTCTTCATGTCTTCACCTCAGAGTTTCTTCTGGATTCCATGGGGATCAATAATATTGATCATGTTCTGTTGTCATCAGAACTTCAGGCTTTTCTCTGCTGATGATCTCTGAGCTGAACTTCTTGGAGGAATTCCTGAATCTGGGATTTGGAGCAAACAGTCAGAACAAAGGAGGTTTCCATTTCTTCTAAGCTCTGCCAGAAGAAAAGAGCTGAAGCTTGAAGCTGAAGCAGCATTTGCTCCCAGAATCTGTCCTCCAGACCAACAAGTCCCACCACAGCCTTGAAGACGTTTCCAGAAGCAGCAGCAGACTGTGTTCCCATGACGACGCTGAAGTCAGCTGCTGCTCTGCAGGAGAAAGTCTGCAGCTCCTCAGTCAGGAAGCTCTTTCAAGCTGGTGCACATCTGTCAGTGCAGCAGCAGAAAGCCTGTTTCCCTGCAGGAAGTCTGAGACTTTTCAAAGTAAGAGCCTCATGTTGGCAGAGATGGGTTGGATTCTTTGATGCTCCAGTGTCTTTTGGATTCAGGATGAGTTCATGCAGATCTAGAAATCCCACCATGATGATCATCCTTGAGGAATTTCAAAATAAAAGACTTACAATCACTGCTGGATGATAAATATATTTACTCTTTATTTTCTGTCAATAAATAACATTTGTCAATGAATCCTTGATTGTAAATGATGGATCTAAATTTGAAAAGAAGTCAAAGTGCTGACTCAGCACAGATCAAAGGAGACACAGATGATTTCCTGGAATGAAGAAAACATCAAACATCATGATGTGATCTGGAACTGAGCTGTTCTTCAGAAGATCCTCCCAAACATGGAAACTGTTGCTGCAACACGTGAAGGTTTGGTTCTGTTGCTAGTGAGATCTGATGGATCAGAACCAGACTTGTGTCAGCTGGAACTGGGGCTTCTTCCAGACCATGACATGTTGTTCAATAAAGTTCATTCAAAGCGTGACTGATTCATGAAGTGGTTCCTTGAGCCGTGAGTTTTGCCAGCAGCAGGAATCCCTGAGAGTTAGGAGACAGTTTGTGGAGAGAGTTTGTAGATTTAGGAGAAACCAACGTTTGAAATGAAACCAAAGTGTCCTAAACCAAAATCACTGAGCACATCTCAATGTTCCACAAACAGTCATTTTCCACAGTGGACCGTCACCACACACTTTACAAGACAGTTTTTCACAACTTTATGACAACAAATCCTGAAATTGTTCCATTCAAGGAAACATTGACTAATATTTGGATTGATGCTGTTTTCCATCTGTGTTTTCAAACCTGCATCTAGAATTAGCTCATGTTTATTGATTCACTTTCTGTGGAAGTTTGGCTTCTCTGATGAACCACCAGAGGGCGACAGAGAACTGTTGATATTATGAACACAACAGTCAAATAAATCAACATTTAGCACAAAGTGAACAAACTTAGGTCACGTGCTAACGTTCTGATTCTGTTGGAAAAGCCTTTTGTTTTGATTTCTTCAGGATTTTGGCTCAAAAAGACCAATGACAAATGAAACTCCAATAAAGTTGCTTTATGATGAGGAAATGAAAAGTTATGTTTATTGAATTATCAAATGGAGACTCAGCTTCAGGTGATAAAAAAGGTTGGTGCTATTTCCAGTTTTAGAAAGAACATGCCTTCTGCACAGTTTGCAGTGAACGTTACTCATTTATGTCAGTTTTTAATGAACTGAAATACCTCCACACAGGAGACGACAATTAATTTATTACAATGTATTAACACTATTTTACACAGAAATACTTTAGGAGTTTTATTTTTAACTTTTTATCTGATTTGTTTAAAGAAAATAGCCTCAAAGTAATTTCTTGGTGTGAACTCGTCTTTATTGTCGTCTAACTGTAAACTCCAATTCAAACATGCTGACAAAACAAGGACAGATTTACTAGAGATTTCCTAATTCTGCTTCCATGTGATCACATGAAAACAGTCACATGTTTTGGAGAAGAAGAAGAAAATGTTTTCAGTGGTCAGTGGGTTGGAACCTGCTGCAAATGCAGGCTCTGGTTCTAACTGCTGGATCAGAAGTGGAATGTGAGCTGTAGTGGTGTGTCTGCAGCTGGATGTGGAACACATGAGGGAGGGGTCAAAGGTCAATCTTTCTTCCAAACAAATGTTGTCAGTCTATTCTCCAACAATGCTCCAACATCTTCAAAGGTTTTTGGTCCCAAATCCAGAGTGGAGCTGGTAGGACGTGATCATTTCAGCCTCAGATTTGGGATCTGTCATCTCTCTGCCACCGTGACACCGAGTGATGAGTTCATGCTCCAAAGCGGCCCCATCGCTGGCTTTAGGGACTATTCCAAAAGCTTTCAATGATGGCGGGGAATGAACATTAGGAACAGATGACGGCTTGAAATGTCTGCTGTTGGTTTCTGATCCAGACAGAAATTCAATCAAATGTCTGTGAATCCAGGATTTCCTTAGAATCTTTGACTCTAGATTCAGATCCATCTGGTTCAAAGGATGAAACTGCAGCTAAAAGTCTTTCAAAAGTCCAAATCCTCAAAGATGAAACAGAAAGTTCCTAGAAAGTCAAATGAAAAACAATCAGATTGTCTTAGATAAACCCGTTTGGAAGTTAAAGCATAGAAACAAAGAAAGTTCCAAAAGCTAAAAGCCTTAAATCAAGAAAAGTCCAAAGAAAAACAGAAATCCCACATTTGGATCAGTAAAGACATGAATTCTCCAGAAACATCCAGAAACAGCTCTGAGCAGCAGCCATGAAGGGACTGAGAACAGACGGACATCAAAGCAGAATCCAAGCAGCACCTTCATCCTGATGAAGCTCCGCCCCCTGACCTTCAGCAGTCATCTCCAGGCTCCGCCCCCAGTCTGTGACGGCTGGATGATGCTGTCCTCCACCTGCAGCTGGACCTGGATGTTCTCTCAGACCATGTGGCCTCATGGATCAGAAGGTTGAGGGTTCAAGTCCCTTCATGGTTGAAGTCAGACAGAAAGTGAAGAAGAGGGAACATTCAGAGCAGTTTCTGTGCTGTTTGGTTCCTCATGAGTCACGTCTAGATCAGGTCTGGATCCCAGTCAGAAAGTGATCAGGAAATCTGCAGATCAAACCTTCATTTACTGAAATGGAAAACATCAACTGACTTTCTACAGATTCTACTTCCATTCATCAAACTCCAACAGGAAGAAGATTTACAATCAATCAAATCTGTTGATTTCCTGACAAACCTTGTTTTCTCTTCCTGTTTGAATGTTTGATTGTTTTCAAACATGAAGAGAGTTTTTTTTCTGTTTTTAGCTTGAAATTTCTGTTAAAATGTAAAGGTTCATTCAGAATTCCCCAGTGGCCTCATGTTGGAGGAGGGGCTTCATGAGATGCTGCTGGGGGCGGAGCTTGAACACACACCGCTTCCTGGAACCCAAACTCAGGCTAAGTGGAGGAAAAGTTGGGATTTGTGGTGTTTGTAAAGATCTGGAATGGTTTCCTCCCACAAAAAGGCCTTTTTCTAGTTTCCTGCAGATGAATTCTTTTCCTGCTGGGAGTTCTCATCTGGGTTTGCAGATTCTTAGTTGGAGGAAAACTTGGAGCAAATTCTTCCCAGAAAAAGGATTTTCTCTGGAGTGAATTGACATGAACAGAGTGAGTTTGGACTGAAAGCAGCAACAGGGAGGAGATGTTAGAGCTTCATCAGAAAACAGCTTTCTGGAGGAGTTGGAAGACGTCAACAGTCACAGTGATGGTGAGGAGGAGGAGCTAAGACTTCCAAAGTCACGTGACTGTGGGAGCTGCAGCAGCTGCAAACATCTGGACTTCCTGCTGCAGCTGCAGACCTTCATGTGACTGTGGGAGCTGCAGCAGCTGCAAACATCTGGACTTCCTGCTGCAGCTGCAGACCTTCATGTGACTGTGGGAGCTGCAGCAGCTGCAAACATCTGGACTTCCTGCTGCAGCTGCAGACCTTCATGTGACTGTGGGAGCTGCAGCAGCTGCAAACATCTGGACTTCCTGCTGCAGCTGCAGACCTTCATGTGACTGTGGGAGCTGCAGCAGCTGCAAACATCTGGACTTCCTGCTGCAGCTGCAGACCTTCCTGTGACTGTGGGAGCTGCAGCAGCTGCAAACATCTGGACTTCCTGCTGCAGCTGCAGACCTTCATGTGACTGTGGGAGCTGCAGCAGCTGCAAACATCTGGACTTCCTGCTGCAGCTGCAGACCTTCCTGTGACTGTGGGAGCTGCAGCAGCTGCAAACATCTGGACTTCCTACTGCAGCTGCAGACCTTCCTGTGACTGTGGGAGCTGCAGCAGCTGCAAACATCTGGACTTCCTGCTGCAGCTGCAGACCTTCATGTGACTGTGGGAGCTGCAGCAGCTGCAAACATCTGGACTTCCTGCTGCAGCTGCAGACCTTCCTGTGACTGTGGGAGCTGCAGCAGCTGAGCAGCTCAGCATCTCTGCAGACTCAGACGGAGCTCAGAGCTTCTGAAAGGAAATGACAGAGTTGTGGAAGTTTAGTGGCTGAACTTCTTGTAGGTCCTGCTTGGTTCAGGTTGTTGCTGGTGGTGGAAAGAGCTCCTGCAGACCTCTTTGCTGTTGGAAGGATCTTCTGTCTGCAGACTCTCTGATGCTCCAGCAGGAGGCGCTGCAGTGTGGTCCTCCTCATGAGTCCTGAAGCTGCACCGTCAGCTGCAGAGCTTCAGAGCTGCTTCTTCTCAGACCACTTTCTTTGGCTCTGATGTTTTATTATATTATAATTATTATTATTTATTAATCCTAATTAGTTTTCCTCTTTCACATGTGATCATTTATGGTGTTTACATGTATAAAGGGTCCAGCTAAAAAAATGTACTGATTTAAAAGAGGAAAAACATTGTGGCTTAAACAAATAAAATAATGCTTTTATTAATAATTATTATTTATTTTAATTTGGTAGTAGGATCAAACAAAAGGAAAAAGAGAACAATGTTTGTCAGAAGTAAAGATCCACCTCTATTATTATGTTTTTAATTTTAAAATTGTTCAAAATTTGATGACACTTAAAATAAACAAAGTCAATGCAGAAAATAAATTGAATGGATAATCAGAATCAGAATTACTTTATTGATCCCATACGTGGGAAATTTGTTTAATAATTTAATATATAATATAATATTTAAACTATTTTTTTCCAAAAACCCTCAAAGGATTTAACGTCACCTTTTCCTTCCAATAGTTTATGTCATAATTTTCAGATTATTGCATATTTCAGTTCGTGAGGACCTGTGTTGTCCAGGAAATATATTACTCTTCCTTTTCTTTCGGTTAAATAAGCCCAAGAAGGGGGGGGGGGGGGGGCACCAGGATGGCGGAGTGAGTAGACGCTCTTTACCGAGTTCTGCACAAAAAGTTCTTGAAGTACGGTAAAACCCTGACTTTATTCTTTAAAACGCCAACAAATCTCTTTATAAACAAGAATACATTGACCTCTAAGAGACAAGAAGCAGAATGCCGATTTCAAAAGGTGCAAAGAGAGGATTAGATGTATCAAAATCCAAGCTAGCATCTGGAGAGGCTGTCGAAGCTAGCGCTACCTCAGGCAACATACTTGTGGACAACTGCCACAACTACGCTGCATCCCAGTCAACGGTTGCTCCAAATGTTGAAGATATGGATGACTTTCCATCCCTCCCTGCTACACCTCTCAAATCTCCAGCGTCAAAAAAAGTGATGTATGACTCCGGCAGCAACGATCCACCCACTTCAAACGAGATCATATCCCATCTTTCAGCATTGATAAACAGAAGATCGGACAGTCTGGAAATCATGGTGAAAGAGAATTCAAGTATGGTGAAAGAAAATGCTCTGAAGATTGAAGGTCTCAAAAAATCGGTTGACTTTATGCATGCTGAAATGAAAGATGTAAAGAAAAAAGTGAATGACCTCGAAAGAGAAGTAAAAAGAGGCGAAGACCAACTGAATAACCACCAGCTGAGACTGTCTGATCTGGAAAGATATTCCAGAAGATGGAACCTCAAACTACACGGTGCCATGGAAACGGAGAAAGAAGACACATGAAGAAAGGTGATAGAAATTTGCCAATCGGTTTTACCTGAACAGAAACAGAAGCTACCTGACGTCATCGACACCGTGCATCGACTGGGACCCAGGAAGCAAGGCAACGCCAATCCGAGAGGCATCATCATACAGTTCACCTCACGTGTCTCCAGGGATGCTGTCTGGAAAGCAGCCAAAACATCCTCTTACCTGGGAGAGAATCACTTGAAATTCGCTGAAGATTTATCCCAGGAAGACAGAAGTCGCCGTGCCAAATTGTGGCCATTAATAGACAAAGCACGCAAGGAGGGGAAGTCGGCATACTTCGCTGGAGCCCGTGGCTTCATCAATGGAACAGAAGTGCTCCCTCCTTCATAGAAACGCTCATCCTACATTTAAAAGCTGACTGCTTCGGTGAGACTATTAACACTATTTCTTAATTTCACTTTTAGTTGATGTTTACTGTCCATACATTATTTTCTGATTAGGGCTATAACCTTATTTTGAACCTTAATTTCTTAAAAGAAGAAGAAGAGAGAAAAAAAATGAATAAATAAAAACAGCTCTCTTCTTATTTTGGCTGCACATTTTTTATTTAATTATTTTATTTTCTAAACCAAAACGGGTTGGATGTTATTCTATCTTTATTTAATTAGTCAGGGTTATTACATTGTTTTTTTTTTGTATGAATCGTGCAGTGCTCGGTCCCCTTCTCTTCTGTAAATCTCTTTCTTTGTTAGATCAGTTCATTAAAGGTGTCTTTTTCACTCGTTTCTCTCAATGCCAGGGGACTAAGGCAAACATGCAAGCGCAAAGCTTTATTTTTATTTCTTAAACAATTTAAAACAAATTTCTGTTTTTTGCAAGAGAGTCATTCCACATCTACTGATGCAAATTTTTGGAAATCACAATGGGGCAACGATATTTGGTTATCTCATGGTTCTGAACGTTCATCTGGTGTCACCACACTTAAGAACAACTTTTCTGGTTACATATTAGACTCTGAATGTGACACTCTTGGCCACTACATCTGTATGGCAGTTAAAAATGATAGTTACAATTTTATCATTGTTAATATATATGGTTACAACAATAAAAGTGAAAACGATAAACTACTGGACTCCTTAGAAGGAAAAATAAGTTTATGGTTATCCAGATACCCAGACTCCATACTTTTTGTTGGGGGGGACTTTAATATTGCTATCAATAATACACTTGATAGATGGCCTCCAAGACGGGAAACTTCATATAGCACCAATCTCAAAAGATTTATGAATAAGTTCGATATTGTGGATGTTTGGAGAGAGAAATTTCCAAATGACAAACATTTCACCTGGAGTAATAAAACCGGTTCCAAACAATCTCGCATTGATTTCTGGCTTGTTTCAAGCTGTATAAATAAAGATAACATCACTGTGAATATTTTGCCAACCCCTCTGACGGATCATAGAGCTATTTATATTAATATCCAAATTATTACTCCTGACAGTACTACTCGTAAATTCAATTACTGGAAGCTAAATAATTCTTTACTGAGGCATGAAGCAGTCAAAATTGAAATTACAAAATTGATTAATTTTTATTGGAATAAGGCCAATAAGGAAAAATCTTTTTGCACCAATTGGGAACTTTTTAAATTTGAAACTTGTAAATTCTTAAGAAAATATGGAAGTCAAAATGCCAAATTAAGAAAAGCTGAAGAGGAAGAAGTGGTAAGCAAAATTATGTCTTATTATCAAAAAAGACCAGAAGAGGTTGAGGAGGAGGATAAATTAACTTTAATTGACCTTCAAAACAAATTAGACCAAATATATCAACTCAAAGCTGAAGGTGCCTTTGTTAGATCCAGGAAAAAATGGCTGGAGGAGGGAGAGCAAAACTCTGCCTACTTCTTTAGACTGGAAAAAAACAGATCAACAAACAACTTTATTAACCGCTTAAGTATCAATGGCACTATTTTCAACAATCCCATACATCTTTCAAAATTTTGTGCTAATTTCTATTCTAATCTATACAGCTCAAGATACAATGAGGACATTTCCTCCTTATTTTTTAACAATATTCAAAACCTCCGAACTATAGACGAGGAGGACAGGAGTCAGTGCGACAGCCCTCTAACTCTGGAGGAAGTACTTAATTCCATCTTCGCGCTGAAGTCCAACAAATCTCCCGGCACAGATGGTTTATCTGCAGAATTTTACCAGGCATTCTCTAATAATTTAGCTCCGTTCCTACAACAAACATTTTTAGAAAGTATAGGAAAAAATGCTCTCCCTCCAACACTTTCTCAAGGTCTAATAACTCTCATTCCAAAACCAAATAAAGACATGCTTTTAATTGATAACTGGAGACCCATTTGCTTGCTTAATTGTGATTATAAAATTATGGCTTTAATATTTGCTAATAGAATCAAAAAAGTTTTAGAGTTAATCATGGATGAAACGCAGTCAGGTTACATGAAAAATAGGCATATCTCTAATAATATCAGATTGGTGCTAGATCTACTTGATTACTCTGATTTGGTGCCTGATGACAGCTTTATTCTTTTCCTAGACTTTTATAAAGCATTCGACACAATCGAACACCAATTTATTTTCAACTCATTAGAATTATTCGGCTTTGGAGATTTTTTCTGTAATGCTATTAGAACTTTATATTCGAATGGTAACAGCTCTATAAAAATGACACATGGCTCCACCCCTAGATTTGACCTAAAACGAGGCATTCGCCAAGGTTGCCCGATCTCACCATATCTGTTTCTTCTCTGCACTCAAATTCTAACAAACCACATTTGTTCTAGTAATGTGCAGGGCATTACCATAGCTGGCAGAGAGCTTATCATTAGCCAATTGGCTGATGACACTACACTCTTTTTAAAAAACTCAAGCCAGATTCCTCTAATCTTAGATGTAATTAATATTTTTTCTCAAACTTCTGGTTTAACATTAAACTTAAACAAATGTGAATTACTAGCTATTAAAGACTGCTCAGTTGATGTTATCTGCACGATCCCTGTTAAACAAGAAATTAAGTACTTGGGTATTTTAATTAATAAAAATCAAAACAAAGATGTTCATCTAACTTTACTCCAATCATACAGAAAACCAAAAAGAAGCTTAATCAATGGCTACAAAGGGACTTATCCTTAAGAGGTAGAGTACTGCTAACCAAAGCAGAAGGAATCTCCCGTCTAACTTATGTTGCCATCTGTTTACACCTTGACAACAACATTTGTAAAGAAATTGATCGCACACTTCTTAATTTTATCTGGAAAAATCGAACACATTACATAAGAAAATCTGTCATTATGAATGACTATGAATCAGGTGGACTTAACTTTCTAGACTTTAACTCTCTCAATAATACTTTTAAAATTAATTGGGCCAAAAATTTTTTGAAGAACCCCACCTCTATTTGGAACATCATACCATTTCAGGTTTTCTCCCGTTTTGGAGGCTTTACATTTATTTTAAATTGTCACTATAATGTTGAGAAACTCCCCACAAAACTCTCATTCTTCCATAAGCAGGTTCTCTTAGCATGGAACCTTATTTACAAACATAATTTTTCTCCACACAAGTACATCATCTGGAACAACCGAGATATTTTATACAAAAATACATCGCTCTATTTAGAGACCTGGATCCAGAATGGGATCCTACTGGTGGCTCAACTATTTAATAAGGAGGGGCAGCTGTTGAACTATAACGAATTCCTATCACAGTATAATTTACCTGTTACTTTACAAGAGTTCTCAATGGTGCAGAAGGCTATCCCCTCAGGAATAGTAATGTTATTTAAGAACACTGATAATTTGATACCTAATCAAAATACAATATCCAACGCGGATGAGTCACCGGTAGGAAAAATATGCTTCTCTTATGGGCGTACTACTAATATAAAAGTACGAAGATTATTTCAGAAGATTTATACCTCTCCCCCGTATATTTTAAATTATTGGAATCAATTTGTTCCAGATATCAACTGGAAAGCAGTTTGGACGATCCCTCACAAATATTTAATAATAAATAAGGTTAAAGAAGTATCCTTTAAAATTCTCCATAAAATTTACCCTGCCAAACATTACATGACAAAATTTAAAAAAGATATTAATACTGATTGTAGTTTCTGTGGAGATCACCCAGAAACAGTAACTCATCTTTTCTGGCACTGTTTGTTCACACGGAGATTTTGGAAGGAGTTCAGTAGATTCATCATTATTCATGTTTTCAAAGATTTCTCCATGAAATGGGAAAATGTATTACTTTGTTTCTTCAGGACCCCCCAAAAACAAAAGGTTTTTTTATAATTAATTTATTAATTCTTCTGGCAAAATTCTACATACATAAATGTAAATTTACTAATAAAACACCATACTTCCCACAATTCATTAAAGATGTAACTTTTTACATAAAATCAATATCCTTTTCCTCCAACAAAAAGGCTCTCAGAACTATTGATATTTGTAACTCTCTGCATATATTTAACGAATCGACTCCCCTGGCTGTTTAACATTATTTGTATTATATATTGATTGTATGTTGTATACTGCATTGATTGTTCTTCGTGTTGTATACTTGCATCTGTTCAATAAAGTTGTTTGAAAAAAAAAAAGTTTAAACATGCTTCCTGGAATACCCCCTTGAAGGGGGGATGACCAAGATGGCGCACTGAGCAGTCGTATTTGGCCGAGCTCTGCAAACCTAACTGTTTTGTGGAATAATACACGGTGAGCAAAGACCCTTTCTTGATTTTTTAGTTGTTTCCAAGTTTTTTTTTTACTTTTTGCAAAGGTTTTATGAGCAATATGAGCAAAGCCGAGAAGAGAAAGACGGAACTGAAGAAATCGCTAGCTAGTGTTGGCTCTGTTAGCAAACCTGCTAACGTTAGCCATCCTGCAAAGGCTTCTGCGTCGAGTAAGCCTGCTGATGCTAAAGTCAAATTAATTGACTCAATGCACGACTACATGGAGGCAGTTTCTGAACCATTCCTAATGGAAGATGAAGACTTTCCTGCTCTTCCCTGCACACCCACTGCCTCTCCAGCTGGTAAGCTGAGAAAAGTCTCAGAAACGGAGACAGCGGCTGTTCTTTCTCAACTCTCCTCACTCACACAACTAATAAACTCCAGGTCAGACACTCTGGAAAAGTTAATTAGTGGCAACTCCAGAGAGATCTCTGAAATGAAAAAAGCTGTGCAGGAGAACTCCACGCAAATCTCAGCTGTAAAAGACTCTGTTGATGTTGTTTGCACTGAGATTAGTGACATGAAGAACAGAGTGGTCCACGCTGAGGCACAACTGGAGAAATATAAAACAATCGTGGAAACACAAGAAAAAAGGATCTCCCAGCTCGAAAGCTACTCCCGCCGCTGGAATCTGAAACTTCGCGGTTTGGCTGAGAAAGAAAATCAAAACGTGCGGCAAGAAGTGATCCAGATCTGCCAGTCTGTTCTACCGGAGGCGAAAGACAAAATCCCCGATGTTGTGGATACGGTACACAGACTCGGCCCGAAGAGAACAAACAACAACCAACCGAGAGGGATCATCATCCAGTTCACTGCGAGGATTCATCGTGATGCTGTCTGGCGTGCCGCAAAGAAGTCTACCTTTCTGAAAGAACACAACCTGAGGATGACGGAGGATTTGTCTGCTGAAGACCGCGAACGGCGAAACCGACTGTGGCCGGCCGTTGAGAAAGCCAGGAGGGAGAACAAGCTGGCGTTCTTTGTTGGAGGACGTGCCTTTGTCAATGGTAAAGAAATCCTGCCGCCTTAACGAAGGCTGCAGATGTGAAAGCTGGATGTGAACGTTCTTCTTTTTTTTTTTTGCTATTTTCCACATTTGTTGCTTAAAATTTGATTTTATTTGAGCTCATAAGCTTATTTCATTCAAGCTGCTTCTTTTTATTTAAATTTTTATTATCTTGTTTTAATCTTGTTTTTGTCATAATATTATAATGTTATTTTAATTATTCCATTATACTTAAATGTGAATTAAGTAGCAGCATTATGGGTTTTATTTTTATTTTTTTTCTTCAAACAAAAAAAGTGATATATCTCACTTTGGCGTTATTTCATAAGGAAATATTTACCGTTATGGTCTTAGTTCACAGCTTTTTAGTAATGGTTTGCAGGTTCTTATCCTGTTTCTGTTCCTAAGCGACCAAAAATTTTCTAACTCAACTTCTTTTTCTTCTTCTTTGGTCTATATATCTTTTTTTGTTTGTATTCTTTTTTTTTCCTATTTTATGTCTTTATTATTTCTTTAAATGCGAGAGGTTTAAGAAACAATGTTAAGCGTAAAGCCATTTTTTTGTTTTGTAAGCAGTTTAATTCAGATTTTTGTTTTATCCAAGAGTCCCACTCAACTGAACAAGACAAATCCTTCTGGAGGTCACAGTGGGGAAGTGATGTGTGGATGTCACATGGTACAGAGCGAGCTGCTGGTGTCTGCATACTGAAAAACAGATTCAATGGAAAAGTTTTGATGTCTGACAGCGATAAAGATGGTCATTACATTTTTATGATACTTGAAGTAGCCCATTCCGTCTTTATTCTAGTCAATGTGTATGGGTTTAACACCCGAACAGAAAATAATCTTCTCTTCAATAGACTAGAAACACGTTTATTGCACTGGCTGTCTAAATATCCAAAATCCAAAAGTTTTTGATAATTCTGTGGATAGATGGCCTCCCAGGAGTCCAGACTCTAACTCTCCCATAAACTTGTTTTCACAAAAATTAGATTTAATTGATTCTTGGAGAGACTCTCATCCAAATCAAAGAGCTTATACATGGTGTAACAAATCACAGACCAGACACTCACGCATTGATTTGTGGCTTACTTCTAAAGACTTAAAAAATGTTAAAACAGATATTCATGCCACACCGCTTTCAGATCATAAAACAATTCATCTAACTGTCCCTTTATCGAGCTCCTCTGGCACTAAAGCTTCATAGTGGAAGTTAAACAGCACTATTCTTGAGCATCTGGAGGTGATTTCTGAAACTCATCGCTTAATAAAACTTTATTGGAATAAAGCACTAGCTGAACACTCATTCTGTAACAATTGGGAACTTTTAAAATACGAACTTGGTAAATTCTTTAGAAAATATAGCTCTGTCTTAACAAAAAAAAGAAGAGCTGATGAGACAGAGGTGATACAGAAGATTGCTCTTCTAACATCTAAACCAACAGAGGCCCTGGATGAAACAGATAAAACAGCTTTAATAGACTTACAACAGAAGTTAGATGACATTTATAAACGCAAAGCAGAAGGAGCGTTTATCCGATCTAGGAGAAGGTGGATTGAAGAAGGAGAGCAGAACTCTGCCTATTTTTTCAGGCTAGAGAAATACCAGTCCAATAGTACTTCTATTTCACAATTAAATATTAATGGAGTCATTTCTAGTGATAAAAGTACCATAGCAAAATATTGTTCTGATTTTTATAGTAAACTTTATTCTTCCAACTATTGCTCAACATCTGCCCTCACCTTTCTTAACACTGTCAATAATATTACTCCAGTGAGTGAAGCGGACAGAGTTTGTTGTGATGATGTCATTTCTTTAAATGAGGTCACAGATGCTATAAAATATTTGAAAATAAATAAATCTCCTGGAACAGACGGCCTTATTGCTGAGTTCTATAAACAGTTTTCTGAGAACTTAGCCCCATTTTTGCTAAAAGTTTTTTGAAGAGAGCATTGACAGGGGTGCACTCCCTCCCACTTTATCTCAAGGACTGATTACCTTGATCCCTAAACCGAGGAAGGATCCTCTCTCCTTGGATAACTGGCGACCAATCACCTTATTGAATTGTGATTATAAGATATTGGCTTTGATTCTTGCAAATAGAATAAAGCCTGTCTTAGATACAATTATTGATGAAAATCAGTCTGGATTTATGCAGAATCGTCATATCTCAAACAATATTAGATTAATTTTAGACATACTAGATTACTCAGAACTCGTGCAGGATGACAGTCTCATTCTTTTTCTAGACTTTTATAAAGCCTTTGATTCTTTAGAACACAATTTTATTATTTCTGCTTTAAATAAATTTGGTTTTGGTCAATTCTTCTGCAATGCTGTTCAAACTTTACATATCAATAGTAATAGTTCTATTAAACTCGCCAGCGGAACTTCTCTTAGATTCTTCTTGAAACGTGGGGTAAGGCAGGGATGTCCCTTGTTGGTGTATCTGTTTCTTCTTTCTGTTCAATTCCTCAACCTACAGATCAAACTCAGCCCATTGAAAGGTTTAATTGTGGCTGAGAGGGAAATATTCATAAGTCAACTAGCAAATTTATCACCGACTCTATTTTTGCTGATATGAAACTTTATTATAAAAACGTACTTTTTGGTTTTCATAGCTTTGATGTCAAAGATCGTGATGCTTTCTTTTGTATAAACATGTTGTTTTTTATGGCTAAATTTCATATTCACAAAAGCAAATTTTCCAATAAAAACCTGACTTTTTTGTGTTCAAACTTGAACTGCAGCAATATTTAAACTTAATTTCAGCTTCAAAAAATACAAAAGCTCTAAAAACAACTGTTATTTGTAAATCTCTTGGACTGCTGACATAAATTTACTCTCGCATTTTCTCTTTTTATTTTTTTTTTGTTTTATCTTATTTCTTATTCCCTTTTGTGATTGTTGCTAATAATTAGAATTTTCTTAAGAAAGTAACACATTTATTCTGTATTCAGAATTCTATTGTACATTATATGTGCCTAATTGTTGCATTTGTTTGTTTTGTACGTTGCATTTGTTTAATAAAAAAAAAAAAAAAAAAAAAAAAAGTCACTGACTCCCATGTTCACACAGACAGCTAGTCGCTCGCTGATCAACTCAACTTCAGTCTCAGAGACTGAAGGGAAGACATGGTTCCTGCTCCCATCTTCAGCTCCAACTCCCACAAACTCCTCCTTTACGCTGCTTTTTCACTCGATGCTGACAGTTCGTATCCTCCTTTCGGTCCAAAAACGTCACGAACGTCCGGACAAAACCGCCGCCGGTCTCTGAACACAAGCTAGCTACAAGCTGCTAGCGCCGCGCGCTGCTGTTTACTTCCGGGTCACGCTGATGACTTTATTCTGAAAAAAGCCTTTTACATTTCGATAATCCGAATATTTATTTTTTTACGAAAATAATTTGCAACATTTTAAGTCACGAAATATATTTTAATAAAAAAAATCTAAAAAAACAAAAATATTTTTGTCAGAACCGCTTGGTAAGCGGATATGACGTCACCAGAATTTACGACGTACTTTTTTTTTAAACGATGTACAGGAATTAACCACAAAACCAAACTGTAATCAAAGATGTGAGCATAAAATGACTGTTTAGGAGATGAAGAACTGTTTAGAGTTGAGACTTAATAGAGACTGAAGCTTTTTTGTTTTTAATATTTAAGAGAATTTTTACATCCAACCTCAGTTTATCTGAAGTCTCACATTAGAACAAGTATTATTTCTGGTTTTGTTTGACCCTTTGTCATTGTCTGCAGGCCTGCAAAGCAGAAATACCTGATGTTAAAGTGTGGATGCCATGCTTTGAACAACTTTGTCAAATAAAAAAGCCCTTTAAACGCTGATTCTATTGATACCAATAGTTCGCGTCGAAAAAAATCCGAAGCATATGAATAATAGACATCTTTCGAAGGAATCAGAGATTTGAATTTGCCGCTAAGAGCGCAGGCTGGAAGTGACCCCGATATGACCTGTGACGTCACGAAAGGCATTGACTTCCGTAGTTCAGCTTAGGACAGCATGTAAACAAAGCAGGTAGTCTTCGTTTCTCTCGTTAATCATCGTTAATTCTCGTTAATTCTCTGTTAATCATCAACATGCCAAGTCGTTGTGTGGCAGCTGGATGTAGCAATACTCCTAGTGAAAGTGTATCTGTGTATAAATTCCCAAAACAAGAAACGCTGCTGAAACAATGGACAAAACAAGTTCAGCGCACGTCCGAAAAACAGAAACGCCCAGTACCAGCACTGGCAGGAGCCAGTACAAAAAGAGAAAATCTGTGACCGAAAAGCTGGCACAAAAGAGAGTGAGTTTAACGTTTATTACATAATGTATTTATTACAAAAGAGAGTGAGTTTAACGTTCAGTGATGAAAGTCTTCCGGGAATTCCCGGAAATCCGGGTTTTTGAGCAAACCGAACGTACTTTCCTGGAAATAAAGACCTGATCTCTATGGACAAATCGCTTTCCGGATGAAAAAATTGTCTGAAATCGGCAAATTTTAGCTTTATTTTCTATATTTCTCTGCGGATCTGTTCCTCTATGGTCGCGGCTATCTCTCGTCTACCCGGCCTAATTGACCAATCACGGGACGTTTTAGTTGCTTTCGGATGCGTCGACGGCTCTGATTGGCTCTGTCTGTACCACGTGGTCAGCGTGACGGATCCCCTAGAGACCAAAACTGGGGACACAAGCTAAACTTTCACAAACAAATCTGAAGAGTTTGCGATCAATAATCCGGGCATCGTCATTATTGAGCGTGGTCACCACCTCAGTTGTGAGAAGACGATAAAAAAAACCAAATTTAAGTGGTCTTGGCTGGAAGACGGTAGCATCACTCTGTGCTTCGCTATCGGTGCTAGCCATGTTGTCTGCCTTTCGTTACGTCACAAACAGGGCGGCGCGAATTCGGCGGAATGCGTGAAGCCGGCGGCCGTCCTCGTTGTTTATATCGCGTTTTTCGTTATTTATTCTTTTTCGAAAAATATTAAAAACAATCGCAACATGAAATAGAGACTATTTACTATATATTGGCTTATTAAAATAGGCCATGTCACCCACACTTTAAACTGAATAAATTCACTGTAAAAATGTTTGTATTGTTTTCTTCTCGTGTAAAAAAGACAATAATGATGAAGCTGCGGCAGGATTACTTGGCTCAGCTTTTTTTTTTATATTTCTTATATTTAAAAATAATTACAAAACTCTCGCAGACACAACCACCCAATGATTCAAAGCACATCTTTTAACAAAAAAACAAAACAAAAAAATCTATACACATAAAAATATAAAAAAAACTTTCAGTATAAATTATAATTTAAGGCAATCAACAATCTAGACTTTATATCAGTAACCATTTTGTAGCAGATTTACAAAAGTCATGAATGAAAGGACTTGGGTTCTGAATACGTTTCAATGAGGATGAATACAGTTTGACTTCATTCTTAAAACACATTAATTGGCTCAGGTACAGTGGGGGGGTAATTGTGATGTGCAGCATTTGGCTATTGGAACCGCCCACTTCCATTCACATAACTACAACAGAAAGAAATAAAAAAGAAATAGATACAACTAAAAACATACATTTAGAATTGTAGTTCACAATACTAGGGATTGTCATACAACATGTGATCTTCAATGAATATGGACAGTTTTATTGCTTTCTTTTTTTCATGTATTTTAGTGATTTAAAATATAAACAGTTCTTAAATGTAGTGAATAATAGTTTGGTTTAAAAAAAATCTGCTCTTATAAATGAAGAATTTTTCAGAAATTAATACAGTCTTAAATGCCAAATCAAATAAATTATCACCAGAAACTACTAATAATACGATGTGTTTTTGTAACTGAATAGAAATAGGAAAAGGAAAATTTGAGGAGCACCAACAGAAAAATCCTCCCAAAAACTGTTAACATAAATACATTCAAAGCACAGATGATCAAGTGATTCTATATTGCAGAATGAACAGTTATTTTCTTGAAAAAAAAAAAAAGCTATTCAGGTCTTCAGCAAACTGAATCTCTGTTTCTTTTGTGTGCATTTATTTTAACTGGTCTATTTTTATTTGTTTTTTAACATTTTTTAATAAAATTATTATAACCTTGGTACCTCCGTCTCCTGCCTTTTTGTGTTCATCTGCCAAAGAAAAATGAATTCCCTCTGGACCACATTAACGTTAGCTACTTCCACAAACAAGAGTGACGTTGTTCACTGTTGAGTTGATTACTGCGGGTCACTTCTGGATCATTCCACCGTCACACAGGAGATCACAGATGTCGGCCTTGCAAAAAAATTGAATTTTTTCTCAAAAATTCAGAATTGAGCACTAAGCCCTGCAGTGTGAACGTAGCCATGGATGCTGGGATGGAGTAACCAAACTTTTTTTGTGAGGCCACATTAAGTCTTTTTCTTTAAAACTGTAAACTGGTTTTATCTTTCTTTTATTGTAAAGACCTAAAATAAAGTTTTATTAATTCATGATCATTATAATAAAATAAATAACACTATTTATAAAAAAAATTAAAAATGACCAAATAACTGTGATTTTTAAAGACTAAATGTCAGAAAAAAATATACTGATACATTAATATGAAAAATAATAAATAGTGGATCCTCTGCTGTCATTTTCCTGCTGAGACTTTTAGACTCTGCTTGGAGAAAAAGAACAAAGTAAACATATGAGTTTATATCTCATTTTTATTTTTATTGTGATGCATATATTTATAAATACTCCAACTTAAATGAATTACTTCAATTGGTAATAAGTAATGTAGATAAATGTATTTAACCTAATGTCTTAAATCTATCCAACTCAATATTTTATTACAACTCAAATTTACACATTTATCTAACTAAATGTCATATTACTCCAATTCAGTTCAATGTTTTTCCATCTTGATTCATTGTACTTCTTGAACTCTCATATGTCTAAGTTTGAGCCTGCAGATATTTTTATAACAATAAAATGAAAGAATCAATTTATGGAATCATTTACCATTTCTCTATAGTTGACATATCACTGTCTGGCAGTAGATCTGCTAAATAAACTCATCCTCCTCTCCCTCATGGTGCAGAAAGAATCAAAAAGCAGAAAGAATGAAACATAACGGGACAGTTCAGCTGGAAGTTGAGAACGAGGCTTTGAAACCAGCAGCAGTTGGAGTCCATTCTGATGTTCCATTCAGGTTTCTGCTACAACAAGCCTTTATTTTGAAAGAGCCAGTGGGGCAGAAACAATAGAAGGAGGAGATTACCAACCCCCCCTGGAATGTTGCCCCCTGTGCAGTGGACTAGTGGGGGCAGGGACGGCTGAACCAATCACAGAAGACTGTTGCAGCTTTCCCTCCAAAAGTCCACCAATCAGATGTTGTTGTTTGGATTCTTTGTCTGGAAGTTTCCCATGTGGAAGCTTCCAGAGTCTTTTCTGTTTGGTCTGCAGGCTGAGCAGAACTGACTCCTGCAGGATCACAGGAACTTTCAGGAAAATCTCCAACCAGGAGAAAAGTGTTTGTGGGAGTTGGAGCTGAAGATCGGAGCAGGAACCATGTCTTCAGAACCTCAGGAAGGTTCTGTCAGAGAACAACGTTCTGCTGCTGAAGGAACCATCGTCCAGAACGAGGAGGAGCTCTGTCGTCAGCGCAGACTGCTGGATAGCAGCTGGAACCCGCAGCTGCAGCTACACGTAGTTGGTACGTGACTAAACATTTACATTCTTTTGGTTGCCTATGGGATTACATCTCTGCTATAAAGTAAAAGGGCGTAAAGTCAACTAAGCGAGCATATTTAGGAACTGAGTGAGGAACCTTACAACCGTGCAGGCACAATTCTAACTAAGCGATCCGTATTTTACAACTGAACGGCTGTAATCCTAACTGAACGGTGATCTTGCTCGGTCAGTTCTCTTTTGGGCCCTCACCTGGATTTACGCTCAGTGTTAAGGGGGCATTTCTGTCCCTTGGGGGCGGGAACCTTTCTGGTTGATCTGATTGGCTAAAGTTTGCATGTCAAGCAGTGGGGCGGGACTTTCATTTTGGGGCTTTAATAGAAAAGAAACGGCAGCTGTAACTTGGATTAAAAGCATTAAATCGGTAACAAATGCAGTGAATTTCACATGAGAAAAACTTACAGCCCAAAAAAACCTTCCATGTGTGGAAGGGCGTGTCCGGCTGCTAACAGACACAGACACACCAGGAGCAGCTTTGTGTTGGCTGCAGGGGAGAGAGCTTTGTGACGTTTGTGCTCCCCTGATGATTTTACACAGCTTCTCAGGACTACGTAGCAGTATTTCCGCCTTATGCGGTCTGGAGTTTTGGTCCACAGCCTCCTTTGGAAGCCCCGCTGGCTGGGGTAGGGCCCAACAGCCCCTTGACCCCGTAAGCGATAAAACGGGATAAGAACATAACAACATAAAAGACCTTTTGCTGCCGTACACTCTAGGGTTGTGCCGATGGACGAAACCATCGTCCATCATGATGGGTGACAGACATCACGATGGAGAGACACCATGGTGATGCCACGCCCCCGCCACACTGCGAGTAGACACCATAAGCCGCGGTTACATGAACAAAATATCTTGATCGGATCAATGGTCGGATTAGAATCCAACCGTGTACATGAGCCCAGAAAAATGTTTTCAGAATATAACAAATGTTCACATGGGTCACACTTTCAGTTGGAATAAATCATTTGCACATGTGCAGTAGGGTTTGAAAAACCGAAAGAGGATATGAGTTCTGCTGAGCGGCTACATACATAGATATGTCAGCTCTGTAATATACTAGACGATCTTCTAAACCTGTTTTTATTAATGTTACGGTTATTATGAAGTATCTGTTCGCTCATCATTTTAATTGTAATCCGTGTGGTCAGTGCTTCTTCTGTTGAAAAACGGAGCCGGAAAGAAGCCATGATTAGCAGTATGCTAACACGCTAACAACATTAGGTTTGGATGGACATAGAATCCATGCGGGAAACGCTGCAATCTGCATATTATGGTGTTTTGTTCCAGAGAAGGCTTCGGAGCGCAAACAGGACCGACCGGCTTCTCCATGTGACTTAACCACGTCTCTGAGCAGACTTATAGCTTTGTGTTTGCGAATGTGGCAACACGAGCGGTCCAGGCACACACTAATGAAAATAGGGACTTAACCAAATGGAGACGTGGTTCCAAATTTAAAAGAAAGAACAAATAAAACACAGGATAAAACCACAAGGGGCCTCAAGCCCACCTGCGGACAGAGCTGGTTAATTAATAAAATAAAAACATAACAAAAACACTCAATCACATGCATTATATACACTGTGACAACAGAAGCAAAAGAACATATATTTTTTTTTAAACACAAACAACTGAACTTCCACTTGAGTACCAGTCAGACACTGTTGCAGGTATCTAGGGGAGGGTAGACATTCACAAGTCCCACAAGGCCTCTAAGTCACAGGAGTGTTGAGGTTTCCTAGTAGGGTTTTGTCAAAAGTTTCTGGTGTCCTGGTGTGGCCTCAGTAACAGTTGGGGGCAGGAAGTGCACCCATTGATCCGGAACTTACATGCACATTTCACTATAAGGGCGGGGCCAGGTGTTCACCCTTAGTCTGATTGCATGGGGTAACATGGTGCACCTAAGAGGTAGGTGGTAGGTGCACCGGATCAAAGACTTAGTCTAGTGTCCTGGCCTGAGGGACCACCACCACTGACTCTGACTCCCCTCAAAGAGATAGGCTAGGAAACAGAAGATCAATGACCACCAGCTTATTACCAGGGCCGGCCCTGGTCTTCTGGGGGCCCTAAGCGAAATTTAATTTGTGGGCCCTCTAACTGATCAGCGGCTTAAAAAAACGCAACTGTTGTTGTAATATAAATGAGATATCTATGTTAATTCATTTGTGAATTATTGTTGCTGCTGAAGAATTGAATACAGTATATTTATTGCCTGTATGTTGGATGCACATTTAGTGGTGCCAAAACAATTTTAAATGCAAAGAAAAAAATATGAATGACAAATGTATATAGATAGATATTTATTTTTTTTAATGTAACATTAGGCAGTCAACAAATGACATTCACAAAACTCCAACTTATTAAAAACAGCAACTTAATAGCAAATCAAATATCAATAAAACAATTCAACATAAAGAAAACAACAAATCAATGAGGGGGATCTTTAAAGTCAAAGTCTTTATCCGTCTGAAAAGGACCTCTTTGCACCAAATCCATTCTTTCTGGATCAGACAGTTTGTTTGGTCATTCAGCTGGACCAATTGGATTTGAGGTGTGTGGAATTTTGGATCCAGTAGGCTCCTCCTCCATTCACGTCTCTGTTGGAACCTCTGGAACATGAGAGACAGAACTTCAACGAAAGCAAACATTGAAAAGTCAAACAGTCAAATGTTTTCCCTTTCAACAGTAGATGTGGTGACAACAGTTTCTTCTGCAGCTAAAAAACAAGAATTATACAATAATCAATGATAAAGCTAATAAAATAACTATAGCAGAATACTACTAATAGTTTAGTGGCTCATTTAAAGTCTGTGTGCAGGTTTTTCACAATTTCATGATCTTTTTATATATTTATCAGAGATTTATTGTTTAATTGTATATTTGCATGAGGTTATATTCATTAATTTAATTATGAACAGTTTGGGGCTCCATTCTCTTCAGTTGCTGTTTATGAAAAAATGGGTCATGCAGACACTGTTTTTTAAATGACTTCTTCAGTGATGTCAGGAACATTATGGGATGTAGACGCTGCACCTCCTCCAGTACTTTTTGATACTTTTTGAGAGCAGAAGAAACTGTGCAAAACATCCTCAATATGTAAAACCAAAACTGCAAAATACAAATAAGAAATCAATGTACCCATTTATAAATAATAAATGTGAACAATAATTTGAGTATAAATGGAAATATAACCATTTATACACTTCTTTATTATTTTGCATGTTCATAATTTTAAAATGAGTACATTTATTTTGTTTGTCATTTATAAATGAGAACCGTTATTTCCTATTTGTATTTGGCAGTTTTGATTCTCCATATTTCATGCCAATGCAACATTTTAAGACACACATTGTTGAAAACGTAAGAATACCTGACTGTCTAACAGATAAACTGCAGTTTTTATACTGACATAAACTGGAAAATGCAGAATGCACTAAATATGTGTAGCCAAACAATGAAACAATACGATAACGTGAGTTAAACATTTATCAGCCATTATACCGTTGTCATTATTTACTTTTCTTTGCTCTCTGCCATTTTAGAAGCTCATGTCCGACCTCATCTTCTTGGAAACTTGGATATCAGAATTATTTTAGAGTTTTCCATTGGAAATTACAACAAACAGGGTCGTTTCTGTGCAATCTTCCCCTCGGATCGATTAGTATTTTACATAAATCACGCAGCTGCACAGAAATACTGGATAATGTATAAATACGGCTCCAACATCCTCCAAACTTACCTTCTGACTGATGTTGAAGCTCTTCATCTTTTTTCAGCTCCTGATGGATAAAGTCTCTTTAGCATGAAGTTCTCTTGTCGCTTTGATCAGCGTGACTAAATGTGCTCAGTTTTTTTCTTTTTCCCAACTTTATTGAAACAAAATGCGCTCGTAAATGCACACTGTGCCAGGCTCAGATGCAAGGATGTTGACCAATCGTTGCTAAGAGTGGCGTAACGTCATTATTGGGTTGCCAGATTGGTTCAGGTGTGTTGAAGGGGGGGGGGGGGGTCATTAAAGTGCAGGCAACTTTCTTTTTAGGGCACACGTTGGTATGGAAGCTCTATGAAATGGGTTGCGAGATTTGGGTCTTTTATTTAGTTTTTTTCGCCACTTCGGGGTCCTGGTGGTGACGGGGGCCCTACGCGGCTGCGTAATTCGCGTATAGGGAGGGCCGGCCATGCTTATTACTGTAAAACATTAGTGTGTTTAGTGTGCATAAACTTTTTCAAGGACTTCCTAAAATGGCAAATTTGCGATGGGTCTTTAATTGTTCAATACTGTACCATTGAACTTTACTAAAATACCAGAAGAAAAATAAAGAACCAATATTTTTAAATCTGTGTAAAGATACTAGTTATAAAGATATTAGTTTCAGGTTTTTGGCAATACTTTGTGTAACCAGATGTTTCAATATTTAGTAAAATGTTTGTTTTTAATATTTAAAGAGTTTTTTTAAATGTCCATCATAAGAGGCAGTAGATATCAGATGTATAGAAGAAATAAAGATGTAAGTACTGATATCTGAGTAGGTTTTGTTGCTGTTGAATATTGGTATCCAAGGACAACCAAAAATTGGTGAGGACAACCAAGTTTACTTGCCATTTTTCCCTTAGGTTCTAACGCTGCTCCATCTCTGTAAAGCATGCAAATGTCGGGCCCCCACCTTTGCCACATGGGGGGGGGGGGGGGGGGGGGTCCGGTTAAATTGCTACACCAAAGAGATTCAGGACCAGGGAAAGGGCGCCACACAGAAAACCCAAGGAACAATTGTTTTTTAAACTGCAATAATTTAGTCCAATAAAAACATGCAGCCACAACACGACAAAGCCAGAACGGTTAAAACCCAAATAACTAAGACCAAATGTTTAAAAAGGTAGTAAAAACAGTAAAAAAACTTTAAAGAGGGACCTCATAAAAACATTGTTAAAATAATTAAAAGAAATAGTCCATAAAACACCAGGGAGACAGGTCCTGCAGCCAGCCAGTCTTGTCTTTGTCCACCCTTTACAGGCGCGGTGGGTTGTTCCTCCCAACATCCACCTGTAAAGTGAAGATAGATCCTGCGAGTATCTCAGTTGTGTGGGGTAAACAGGCCTGGCTACATGCCGAGTGAGAGTGCCACTGGAAGGGTAGAGGATACTCACACACCGGCAGGGCTCCTCACCCCGTCTATGAGTGTACGTCGCGCTGTGGCACTCCTGTCCTGGAGAAGACTCCTACACTGACTGCAGCTCCAGCCACACAGTTTGCTCCAGTGCTGTGTCCTTCAATGGCTACCAGCTGCTCTTCCTCCTTTCTCCTGCTGCCAGTGCAGCTTTATGGGTGGGGCCATCAGCTTACTGATTGGACACCCAGGTGTGTCCAATCAGTAAGCTGGGACTCAGTCTTCATGGGGGTGAAACAACACAAAACACAAAAACCAACTCCACCATAAAAGCATGCAAACAAAAATCAGAGAAGACTTCCTCCATCAAAACAAACCTCAACACAAAAGAATGCAAAAAATGACAGGAAAAGGTTTCACCACACAAACCAAACATGGCCATGCGAACAGCATCCTTGTAGGTGTCAGACGGAAACAGCTCAAAGGAGCTTCCTTTACTTCCTAAGCCTGTGCCCTTTGCTCTATGAAGCCTGTGGGGAGACGTGAAGGCCATTATTAGGAGAGACAGGCAGGCGGCAGCCCCTCGTGTAACACTGCTAATAACACGAGGAAAATAGTGAAAGAGGCCTGGATGGACGGCGTGTGTTTGATTCACCGCGATGGGAAAAAAACTGTTGTTGATCTTACAGGCTAGCTGGCAGTTGCTTGAATCTCTGTGCTCGTTCGGCACCTGTGTACGAAGTGTAGCTGCTCTGATGCTTGGTCTCATAGTGCCGACGGACATTATACTCTTTCATCACGCCAACATCTTCTGTGCAAATCAAGCAGACATTCAGTGGATGTCAGGGATTCAGTGAGTTCAGAGAATAGATGGGGGAGTTTTGAATTAAAAATTTAAACTGAAATACTTTTGAGGTGGTTTAGATTTTTCTTGGTGCATAACAATGCTAAAAGCTTTTTTTAAATATAAAAGGATTACTTCTTGTGTTTGTGTTGCTGCAGTCCTCCCCCAGCATTGGATGACTGAAGAGGATCTCTGCAACCAGCAGAGGAACTTCAGAGTGAAACATGAGAAACAAGAACTTCCACATTATAAAAAAGAGCAGGAGGATCAAGAACCTGCACAGATTAAAGAGGAGCAGGAGGAACAAGAACCTTCACATTATAAAGAAGAGCAAGAAAAACGAGAACCTCCACAGATTAAGGAGGAGCATGAGGAACAAGAATCTCCACACTTTAAAGAAGAACAGGATGAACTAGTTCTTCCACAGATTAAAGAGGAATCAGGGGAACTCTGCATCAGTCAGGATGAAGATCATCTTGATCTGAAGCAGGAGACTGATACCTTGATGGAGATTCCTGCTAATGAGGAAGATGAGAACAGTGAAGCAGATCTAAGCAATCAGCAGAGCTTTAATGTAACTGATAGTCAGGATGAAGAAGGAAACCAACATGAAGAATCAACATCAACTACAGATGGAGAGACAGAATCAACATTAACTGCAGATGAAGAGACCGACCAACAGAAAACGGATTCTGAAAGAGTCTGTAAAAAATATGGTATAAGCTTTCATCAATTGTCTCAAGTTAAATTTCTCAAGAGAACTCACACAGGAGGCATACCTTGTTATTGTAAAGAATGTGATAAAGGTTTTAATGATATATCTACTTTCAAAAGACATATGAGAACTCACACAGGAGGGAAGCCTTTTTCTTGTAAAGAATGTGAGAAAAGTTTTAGTTGTTTATCCTATCTCAAAAGACACATGAGAATTCACACAGGAGAAAAGCCTTTTTTTGTAAAGAATGTAAAAAAGGTTTTAATCAAATGGGTAATCTCAAAAGACACATGAGAAATCACACTGGACAAATGCCTTTTTGTTGTGAATATTGTGGCAAATGTATTAGAGACGAATATAATCTTAAAACACACATGAGAATTCACACAGGAGAAAAGCCTTTTTCTTGTAAAGAATGTAAAAAAAGTTTTCGTCATGTATCTACTCTCAACAAACACATGAGAACTCACACAGGAGAAGGGCCTTTTTCTTGTAAATGTTGTGATACATGTTTTAGAGATGTATTTGATCTCAAAACACACATGAAAATTCATCCTGAAGAAAAGCCTTTTTCTTGTAAAGAATGTAATAAGAGTTAGTTTTTTCTGTCATCTCAAAACACACATAAGAACTCATACAGGAGAAAAGCCTTTTTCTTGTAAAGAATGTAATAAGAGTTAGTTTTTTCTGTCATCTCAAAACACACATAAGAACTCATACAGGAGAAAAGCCTTTTTCTTGTAAAGAATGTGATACAAACTTTAGTTGTTTATCTAATTTCAAAAGACACATGAAATCTCATATATAAGTGAAACCTTTTTCTAATAAAAACTTAATATAATGAAAGTTCTCAACTTAAGCAACAATTTTAAAATTATTGGGTCAAATATGAATCAGCTTAAAACAAATAAAAGAACAGATTTTTAATTTGAGAAATGCGTATCATAAATGAAAGATAAATTAAACTAGTTCCAAAGTCGAGAGTACATATTGTAAATTTAAAGCATTTATTTAAAATATTAACTGTACATTTGAAACTTGAATTTAAAAACTACAGTTTTTCACGACTCTAAGGCGCACTTAAAAGTTATAAATTTTCTTCGTGCTTATTGTGTAGTTGTGGGTCTTAGAAGAAGATGCAGTGAGGAAGGGAGAGAGACGTAAAGGCCAAGTGGAACCTAACTGCAGTGCAACTATCTACATTTTAAAGCCTTCTATGCTCCTTCTACCTCATAATAATCCTCAACCATTTCAGTACAGAAGGAGTAAGCAGAAAAGCAGCTGGAACACTGCTTTAGGCTGTTGTTTTCGTTGGCGCATAGTAGAAATGCAGAGACAGACTGGGGCAAGTCTCTGTGTGTGCTGAAAGGTGCAGGTTTTGGCACATATGAAGAAAGGAGACGTGCAGCGCAAGTCTGTGTGTCTCTGTGTGTGTATGTGCTGAAAGGAGTAGCATTTTCTAGCACATATAGAAAGTAAGAAAGGAGAAGTGGGCACGGCGGCGTCTGTGTGTGTGCTGTGTGTTTAGCGCTTGTGTAGGATAAGGAGGAAGGGAGACAAGAGCGCCCAAGTGAGCGACCATTCAGTTTGTGTTCAGTTAGGGAGGGAGAACAGCAACAAAAAAAGTGTCCTCTAAAAAAATCAGAGTCTGGATTTTTTTATTAACCCACTCTAGAAACTCTGTTTAGCCAGAACAGGGCATAAATGTGCCCGCGCCTTAACACCCAGTGCACCTCTTGTATGTGTTAAAGACGGGAAAATCCCCCATGACTGAGACCGCGCCCTACCATCCGGTGCGCCCTATGGTCGTGAAACCACAGCACTGTATTTTCATGACCTTAAGGCGCACTGGGTTATAGGACAGAGTCTCAGTTATGGTTGGATTTTTTCTGTATTTAATACATACAAAAGGTGCACCGTGTTTTAAGGCACGGGTAAGTTAACACATACCAGTAAAACACGCCTGCTAGTGTTGAACCGTTACTGCGTTGTTTCTGACGAAAGACCCAAGGGAGATCCTCTCCAGGGACGATGGGGGATCTTCCTTCAGGGTTCACTTCTCTGTTTGGACCCTCAGAGCCTCCAGAGCGGGTTAATAGAAGAACCAGTCTCCGTTCTTTTAGAGGAAATGTAAATTATTACTGGTCTCTGTAACCGAGTAACACAAACGGAATGCACGCTCACGCACTCGCTTGCACTGAGGGCTCCCCCCGTGCTTCCTGCACACGCATGGGCGCCAACACAGCGGCTTCAGCACACACACACTCAGTGTGTGTTTTAAAAGGCAGCGGGAGTTGGTTATGATTTACTTTTCATTTTTTCAGTCATAAAAGAGGATCCAAAACTCCATCAAAGTCCTAATCCTCTTTATCTGACAGGAACAGCTGGGCTAAAGTTCTATCAAACACGCCAGGTTCCCTTTCGTCATTGTCAGAGTCTTTCTGGTGGCCGTCTGGCTCCTCATGAATGATGCCGGCTTTTTTCAAAGCTCGAAGAACAGTCCATGCAGAAATGTTAGCCCAAGCTTTTACAATCCGTTCACAAAGTGTGGCATAACTCGCCCGGCGTTGCCTCCCAGAACAATAAAAGCTGACGTTTCCTGCCCTGTTGGACATATCCTACCGCCCTGCTCCCGTTCTTCTGGACATTATGACTCACCAGGATGTTAAAAGTCAGCGGCGCTTCGTCCATGTTGGTGATGTGGCTGGGCTGGAGGTGTTTGTCAACGATCTTTCTACTGCACTAGGAGTGGATGATGAACAGCTTTTCATTGTAGTCCGCTGGAAGTCGCTGCAGCATTGCAATCCTAGCCTGGATGGAAAGATGATGGCGTTTCATAAGGTGAAGGTGAATATTCTCTCTGCTAATAGCGTTACTGCCTCAGAGAAGTGTCTCCAAACTGTTCGCTGATTGTTAATCAATCGAGTCGCCTTTTTTTCACAGAAATTTAGCTGCGTCATCTTGACTTTTGAGTTCGTTTTCTAGCTTCCTCCACTTGTGAATCATGGATTAATTCATCTTGAATTTTCTGCAGCTGCTCCCATGTTCCACCTTGTAGATGATAGCTTGCAGTTCAAACCGTGCTACAGGGTTAGATAACTGCCTGATTAAAATGTATGCTGATAAAGTACATTTTAAATGCTTTAAAAAGAAATAATAAAACAGAACATTTAGTTTTTAGTATAAAATTACTTTTTTGAATATTACTTTTCTTTCTTTTGACTATGATTTTGAACAAGAAATTTGTCTTGTTGGATTACTTCAAAATACGTTGCAGTTTCATGGCATTGATATCGAGTCCCTCGATTGAAAAAAAAAAGTGCATGCATAGTTTCTACAACTAAAGATAGAAAGTCAGGAAAAGAAGATGTCTGCACAATGGAAGCAATCAAACACTGATGAAGTTTACATGCTTTTCATTTTTTGTGGCATTAATTTATTCATGTAATGTAAATATAGAACATTGATCAAATGTTTAGATATAATCACTACCATCCTTAATGTCACAGCAGTAATGTCCTTAACAAGAGGCAGTGTGGTTTATGAACAACAATGCAATAGAAAAAATCTATTCCACCACATTTTGGGGCGTGTAGATAAAGCTGGAACAGAGCAGCTCCTGCAGAAAATTTCAGAAAAACCAAGTTGGGTTTTCTGATCCTAATAACCTTATGACTTTTTTCTAATTTTAACAGTCAGATGCCAGTTAGCCTACTTTGGCTCTTAATTAGCTCACTTGTTTTTGTTAGTTTGTTTTATCATTCTCTTATTATAATCACTTTTTTTGACAAACATGGACTTGCACCCAGTAAGAGGCATGCCTGATACTATTTTCCTGGACTACTTCCCAAAACTTCTAGGCCCGAAACAATCCACTAATGTATTGTCTACACAATCGGCTGTTGTCCCCTGGCAACACTAATGTGGTCAGAGATAGCTGGGGTTTTTTTTTTTTATAGCGCTTTGGTAACAACAATTTCCCTGCCATACGATCAATAAAACATGCACACAGAACCACGTTGATGCAGTCATTTACGTAAAAGGAGGCAGAAGTGAACATTGAATGGAAATAAATGAAGAGTTTTCTAACATCTGATGTGTCCTGAGAACATCTTTCTCATACACCTTTTTGGGGTTGTCATCTATAAGCTACAACCACCAGAATCCAACTAAATCTGCTAAACTTCAATTTGCTTTTTTTAATAGATGGACCTGTAAATACAAATGTGTTGTTTTTGATGATCCTGGTTTAATCTTCATCTCTTGAACAGCTTAATTGTGGTTTTAGTTTATGCTGATACAATGTGTATGTTGTCTTTGCCTGTGTTACCATGACAACACTGGAAATATGTGGTTCAATTCAAACACTTTTTATGTGATCGGTGATAGTTTTAAAAAGTAGTGACTACAGTTTATATTTTTTTGGGTCATATGAGCAAAGAATTTCTTTAAGGAAAGGATTTTCTCCTAAATGTATGAAGGAAGAGGCTGGTGTTCTTGTGATTCCTGTTTTCTAGTAGACATTAGAACTGTTCCTCTGTTCTTTTTGGTTCTCAGTGTTCTGTTCCAGTCTGTACTGTGAAGAATAAAATGGACGTGAACATCAGTCAGTGTGGAGTCTTTCCTACAGTGTGGGTTTCTGCTGTTTGCTGCTTCTCTGCTGGTTCCAAAGCTGGACTCTACAGGTCCAGTTCTGACTGCTGAACTCAGGACTGAGGTGAGATCACAGAGCTCCATCAGAAGCTGTAAGAAGACTGAAGCAAACAAACGGCTTCTCTGTAGTTTTATCATCAGTCTGAGTGCAGCAGGGAGGTTCTGCTCCACAGAAATCTGTAAACTTCAGTCTGACTTAGAGTCTCTTTGAAATCCAGATTTGGTCTTGGAAGATGAATTCAGCATTTGCAGCTTTTATGATGTGTTTTTAAGATAAGATAAGATATTCCTTTATTAGTCCCACAAAGGGGAAATTTCCTTGTTGCGACAGCAGTACAGGTAAGAGCAGTATATAAAAAAAAGATTTTTTTTTACTTTGATCTGTTTTATCTTTTGAACAGGTTAGTCTTTTCATAGTAAACCTGCAAAAATGTTTCCAGAATGTTGGGATAATAAAGAGATTGATAAAGTTAATCAAATATTTTTTTCCTAAATAAAATGTGTTTAGTGTTGTAGATTAACCATTTTTAAGTTAAATCTATTGTTACTCATTTGATGCATTTCTATTTTCAATTGGTCATTGATGCAAATACAGTAAAGAGGAAGGACTTTTATTTTGAAGTTTTATTATGTATCTTTCCAGCTCTTCCTCTAGACATGGTTTTAGTTTTGGAGGAGACGACCTTGAGATGAAGGAAGATGGTAAGAACAGAGCAGGAACAATCCGTCCAGACAGGCAAAGGGAATGGTATCCCACAATCCCTTGCGGTGCTGATCTAACAGCAGCACCAAAGTTACACCTTAGGTTAGGTGCCACTAAATCCTATTCAAATGGACACACCATGCTGCTTCATAGTGGAAGATAAAAACTCACACAAACACACACCATACATAACAATAAAATAATAATTCATAAAATAAAGTTCATATCAGGTAGATTTGTTAAACAGGCGTACTGAACCGAAACATATGGAACTCTGAATGGAACCGAATGGAGAATTTAGCGTATCGTTACACCCCTAGACATAAATCTGATGGAGAAATCAATAGAATCTGCAGTTTGGATCAGTTTCTATTGAAAAAGGCTGCATAAATATGACAGACAGCTTTCAGGTTCAGATGCAGTTCTGAAAAACAGCAGAAACATGATCTGATGGAGGCTCTCATTTATCCTCATTATTCTTCCAAACAGCCCAATCAAGTTGGCCCAAAGGCACATTGTCAGAGCAACATGTTGTCTATGAAGAACCTACTCAGCTGTGCTACAAATAACAACAAACATCCAAACCACAACGGTAAACAATCAAGACCAACACAACTGTCCACATCCAGAATCCAGCAAATATCCCAAACAGAACATTATTACCCACAATGCACCTGTACAGGTCCTGCAGCAGACAGGGTCTTTCCAATAACTTTATTAGTCTCATCTTTTTTAAAACTGGAAAGATTTTTCTTCAACATTTCAAACATAAAACAGGAAAATAAAATATTTGACAATCCACTTGATGAGAAGCTGCAGAAAGACTGAAACCCATCAGATTGTAAAAACGTAGAGGTGATGATGATGATGTGATGAAGATCAGACGCTGATGTCACTGATGTTCTGGCTGTTGATGGGCTGGATGTGGGTCCTGGTGGTGCTGAAGAATGAAAGATCCTTCTAGCTGCAGTCATTCCTGAAGGAAGCTCATTGCAGCTGTTCTCTCCTGACAGATGGAATGATGGGAAATGAAGTTCATGTTGAAGTGTGCTCCAAGCAGAACAGAAAGGTCTCACCTCAAAGTCAGGACTTGGATCAGCTGCTGTTCTCTGGGAGCGTGCACGTGCTGCTGCATGTGCTTCTGTCATGGCGTTCTGGATGAGCTGCTGAGGTCTGTTTGCATCCAGACTCTCAGCTGCTTTAGTCAAACTGCTGAGCGATGGAACAATGGAGCCGTTTCTGAAGGAAGAGGATCAAACATGATGCTCTGCATCCGTTTGCTTCAGGAAGTGGAGGTTTTTTAGAGTCTCCAGACTGTTTCTGAACGGCCACAGAAAAGCAGCTGATGTGCTTCTGTCTCCTACCAGCAGGGAGCGCTCTCAGCCGGACAGAACAGATCCTCAATGCTGCTCTGAGAAGGACTCTTCTGTTCCAGAAGCAGAGACTGTTCACATCCAGGAGAATCTGGACTCCAATGAATCCCAGAGAATCTCCTCTCTGCTGTTTGGACACTTTGACCAGCAGAGGGCAGCAGAACTTTCAGCAACTCTGGATCTGATCCACAAAAACAATCCATGGATGATCAGATTTCAGAAGATTTGAAGGATCAAAGACAAAGATGTTGTGAAGAGAAGATGTGAGAAGAAAGTCCAGAATGAATCCACTCTGACTTGTCCTCATGTCTCTGAAGCTTGTGTCTTCATGTCTTCACCTCAGAGTTTCTTCTGGATTCCATGGGGATCAATAATATTGATCATGTTCTGTTGTCATCAGAACTTCAGGCTTTTCTCTGCTGATGATCTCTGAGCTGAACTTCTTGGAGGAATTCCTGAATCTGGGATTTGGAGCAAACAGTCAGAACAAAGGAGGTTTCCATTTCTTCTAAGCTCTGCCAGAAGAAAAGAGCTGAAGCTTGAAGCTGAAGCAGCATTTGCTCCCAGAATCTGTCCTCCAGACCAACAAGTCCCACCACAGCCTTGAAGACGTTTCCAGAAGCAGCAGCAGACTGTGTTCCCATGACGACGCTGAAGTCAGCTGCTGCTCTGCAGGAGAAAGTCTGCAGCTCCTCAGTCAGGAAGCTCTTTCAAGCTGGTGCACATCTGTCAGTGCAGCAGCAGAAAGCCTGTTTCCCTGCAGGAAGTCTGAGACTTTTCAAAGTAAGAGCCTCATGTTGGCAGAGATGGGTTGGATTCTTTGATGCTCCAGTGTCTTTTGGATTCAGGATGAGTTCATGCAGATCTAGAAATCCCACCATGATGGTCATCCTTGAGGAATTTCAAAATAAAAGACTTACAAACACTGCTGGATGATAAATACATTTACTCTTTATCTTCTGTCAATAAATCATATTTATCAATAAATCCTTGATTGTAAATGATGGATCTAAAGTTGAAAAGAAGTCAAAGTGCTGACTCAGCACAGATCAAAGGAGACACAGATGATTTCCTGGAATGAAGAAAACATCAAACATCATGATGTGATCTGGAACTGAGCTGTTCTTCAGAAGATCCTCCCAAACATGGAAACTGTTGCTGCAACACGTGAAGGTTTGGTTCTGTTGCTAGGTAGATCTGATGGATCAGAACCAGACTTCTGTCAGCTGGAACTGGGGCTTCTTCCAGACCATGTGACCTCATGGACAAAGTTCCAACATGGTTTCAGTGAAATGTGGAGGTTTTCCAGGAAACGTTGCTGCAGTTCCTCCGTTTCATCAAAGGAGAGATTTCTCTGCACTAAAGAAGAAAATCTTCCAGAACAGCTTCAAGCTGCAGAAAAACTGTTTCCATCATTCTGAGGACATTTCTTTAGGCTTCATGTGAAGAAAACAAACTGTTTGAAAAGATGAAACCAGAAACAAAGACGTTTCTAGAAGCTGCAGTTACAAAGAACAGCCAGCAGGTGTCTCACTGTGGGAGTCTCTGAAAGTCCTGCCTCCAACCATGAAGGGATTTGAACCCTCAACCTTCTGATCCATGAGGCCACATGGTCTGTGAGGACATCCAGGTCCAGCTGCAGGTGGAGGACAGCATCATCCAGCCGTCACAGACTGGGGGCGGAGCCTGGAGATGACTGATGGAGGTCAGAGGGCGGAGCTTCATCAGGATGAAGGTGCTGCTTGGATTCTGCTTTGATGTCCGTCTGTCCTCAGTCCCTTCATGGCTGCTGCTTCTCTTCTGCTGATGTTTCTGCAGGATGAAGCTCTGACAAACTGTTGAAGCTGCTGGAAAACGCTGAGTCTCTTCTTTCTGCAGCTTTTGATAACAGAAACATAAAAAACAGAAACATAAAAAACAGAAACAGAAACAAGTTTTATTGGGAATCAAGTTTGTTTGGTCTTGTTTGTTGTAAAAGTTTTATTTTTCCCACAACCTAACCTGTATGTATTTTTTGATTTGCTGTGTTATCTGTCTGTACAATGATCCATCCAATCAGAGATGAGTGGGCGTGTCCTCAGAGGAGCGATGGAGTCATCGTTTCAGTGACGTCAGAGAGAGTCAGACGTTGGTGAGGGGCGGAGCTGACGCTGAAAGCTTGGAGCTACGATGGTTTTCAGTCAACTTTCTGTTTCCAATTGTAGAAACTGATGTCATGTAAGTAATGATTTTCTAGATGTTTTAAACTGATCGTTTTTATTACAATAAGCAGCTAAATGCTAACTGTTACTAGCTTTAGCATGTAGTGTAACGTGTTGGGTTAGTCTGTCTCTATGTAGCTAAAAACGACCTTAAACAAATGTTCAAAGTTCTAAAGGGGACTTTCATTAAATGGACCATAGATCAGTTTTTTCTGGACTCTGTGGTAGACCGAGCACACCCACCCACACCGATTCCAACCCCCACACCTCAGAGATTCCCGCCTCCTCTTCCTCCTCTTCCTCCTCTTCCTCTGCTGTACAGTCAGAGTTTGTCTGCAGAACATTTTCTTTCTCCAATAGTTGTCCTGAATATCAGCTAGGTGAGGACTGCAGGTTGGATTTCCTGCTTGCTCAAAGTGAAAGGAGCTCTTCAGTTTTTGGACACGACGTAGCAGAGCAGCGATCAGGACTTTAATAGAAAAAAGAAATCAAAGGGACTGAACAACCCTATTTCAGTGTAAGGAACCCCCCCCCCCCCCCCCCTTTGGTTAACGTAAACTGTGTTTATATTTTTCTATCAACTGTATGTGTGGGGGTTAGTTATAACAAACAAAGACAAAAGAAAAGACAAAATCAAATAATGTTTCAATTCCAACTATTCTTAGTAGGTAAATTCTGGAGACATCACCTATTTGTAGTATTTTCTTCATAATAAATGCAGTGATTTTTGTATTTCCTGTTTATCCCTAAAACCAAAGGGTTATCATCTAGTCCATGGGATGATGGGGTTCCATCTGTGGTTTTAGTTGCTGGAATCCATTCTCAGCCAAAAACCTGAATCTAATGGAAGCAAGTCTTTGACAGATGAAACCAGGAGAAAAACGGTTGACAGACTGATGCTGACATGACAGAGAAGAACGGCTCATGGATCATTATGGATTAGTAGACTCAGTAAGACGTTTGACCCATAAAAGGTTTGAAATAGATAAAAAAGTAACACATGCTTTGCATAGCAAGTTTCTTCACGTTGTGAATGTGGAACTACGAATGAGATGTTCACTGTCCTACCAGGACCATCACTATGAACAGTCATTGTTTCAAGAACCCGCAGAACCTCAGAAGCCGCGTACTGTGGCGTCTGAGGTTCTGGCGAGGGGGCGTGTCTGCAGGTGGTCTTCTCTCCTGGACTCAGTGGGTGGTGGTCCTGAAGCTGTCGCTTCCTGTCATCTTGATCGACGAGGCACTAAAATTCTTGGCGAGGAACTACATTGAACCAGGAAGCCAGATGCAGGTGGGAGGAGCTTCCAGCGTCTTCAGGTTGTTCCGCGCTCCTCTGGTCTGATGTTCTGGTGTTTCCTTCTGTCCCTCAAACCCAGAGGAACACGAGGAGGAAGAGGAGCTGCAGAGGTCGGGCGGCGGCGTAGTCGGGGTCGTGATGCTGAAGCTGCGGCAGTCGCTGAGGGGCGTGTCCTGGTCATTTGTGCTGATCTTGGTGCCGCTGGTGTTTTGGACTCTGACATCACCAACATCTTCTGGGAGTAAAAACCCCTTTCCCTGTTGATGTGGGACAGATGGGGGGTGATCCGATCTTTATTTCCATGTTAGTGTGAGGTCACCGCTGCTGCTCAAAGGTTGGAGCATCGCCTTCTTTGGGAGCCCGGTTCCTTTTCTGCAGAACTGAAACAGAACGTCCCATCAGAACCAGCTGGTGCTACCGGTTGGTGTGACGTTTGGCTCCTCGGATGATGAGCTGGAAACTTCTGAGGTCCAGGAGCCTGGTCCTGTTCCTGCTGCTGGAACGTTAAAGTTCCCCAGCATCAGAGGATCGTTCCACCAGGGCAGTGAGCTGTTTGGCAGCAACAGTGGGCGGCAGTGCATGGCCATCTCTCTGGTGGCTGCTGCCAAACACACTGTTAAAAGTGTTTTTCAGTGGGACAGTTGTGAGTTGGATTCTGTGCTGCTTGCTGGAGATCAGGTTTACTCGGACCTGCAGAGACAGAACAAAATCACTGAATCTGCAGGTTTTCTGAGAGTGACTGAACTTCCAGGTCAAGTAGTGGTAGACGGGGTTGAACTGTCCTGTGTTTTTGGGGAAGTTGTTAGCGGGGATGCTAGAATTAATTCGGGTGAGTTTATTGATGCTGGTGTGTTGGTTCCCCTGAAGGAGGGGTTGGTTCAGATGACGGCACAGTACAACACGTGTCTGCTGACACTGTGTGAGAACACGTGTGCCGTCATTGCTGAGAATGGACGCTGGGCTGTTATAGACTCCCATTCTCGCAGTCCTGAGTGAACAGGTGTATTATTTTGACTCTGTGGGGGAAGTTCATGACTCCCTGCAGAGTTTGGTGGAGGGGATTGTGATGATGTTGCTGTGGAGGAACAGGAAGTCATTTTCAGTGAGCCTGAGCAGGAAATTTTCTATTTTAACCCTTTAAATCAGGATGTCTGCCAGGCTCTGTGCTCAAAGTTAAATATTGAGTTCCAAAATTGTAACGCCCCACCTGCTCCTCCCATTGGTTTGTTAGGGCCCCCCTGCACCAACGAAAGAATCATTGGAGATGGAAATTGTTACTTTAGGGCCATCTCTCAGGCTGTGAGCGAATCCCAAAACAACCACAGAAAAATTCGGTTAGCGGTCGTTAAACAATTAGAAACAAACCCTGATCTGTATAGCTGGGTAATTGGGTGTGAGTACTCCTCTGTGGCTGAGTACATCAACAAATCTAGGATGCGGTTCGTTAGCACTTGGGCCACAGACGTCGAAATTCAAGCCACAGCTGATCTATTAGGAGTAAATGTTTTTGTCTTGAACCATGTCATGAGGAATGTTAAAGTCAAAAGAAAAACAAAATATAGAGACGATTCTGCTCACAGGACCATGATGAAAACTCTGAGCATACATAAAAAAACATCTGTAAATCTTTTGGTTTAGTGACATAAGTTAACCCTCGAACTTCTATTTTTTTTTTATTTCTTTGTTTAATTTTTTATTTCCTTCTGTGTTTGCTTAGTTTGGTTTTTACTTCTATTTCTGTTAATAGTTAAAATTTCAGAAGGTCAAAACAATTTTATTTTGTATTCAGACTTGTGTTGTATTGTTATAAATGTTGTATTTTTGTGTTGTATTCTGCAAATGTTCAATAAAAATAAGATTGTGACTCTGAATGTAATGACATTTCCAAATGTGTGTAGATTTCTGTTCCAGTAGCATCAGCTGAGTCAGAGCTGCTATGGAGGAAGAAATGAAGTCACTGATAGACAACAAGACTTTCAGCCTCACTAAGTTACCTGTGGGGGGGGGGTCTATGCTGTTAAAACTGACGCTGATGGAGGTGATGAATATAAAGGAAGGTTTGTGGCTAAAGGCTACAACCAGAAAGAAGATTTCAATGAGACTTTTTCACCCACTGCAGACATGACAAGTGTGATGCAGGAAGCAGCACAGGAAGGTTTAATCCTACACCAAATGGATGTCCAGACAGTCTATACTGTCTCTAATCAAATCTTTTCATTTCTGCCTCTAAGCCCAGCTATCTAACTAAATGTCATATTACTCCAATTCAATTAATATTTTTTCCATCTTAATTGATTATAATACTTGAACTCTCAAATCTCTAAGTTTGAGCCGGCAGATATACTCATTTAGAAAGAACAGAACAATATGCTAAGTGCATAAATGCATTGAGTCTCTATAGGGCTGCTATATAAACTCATCATCCTCTCACTCATGGTGCAGATGCTTTATGATAGTAGGACAAAATAACTCAGCAAAACACAGTAAAACAGCTAAATAATTAAACACATTTGGTCAAAAAGCCACACTTAAACCCAAATCCGTCCAGACAGGTAAAGGGAATGATATCCCACAATCCCTTGCGAGGCCGATCTAACAGCAGCACCAAAGTTACACCTACTTATTGAATTAATTTGAATGAAAGTAAAATAACTGTCTGATTATTACTTGTTATTATTAAGATGACTTAACTAAAAGTGATTTATCTCAACTGAAGCAAATAATGAAGTTAGAAAGTGTATTTTTAAACATCTATACTTGGATGATTGTAGTGGGATTTCAACAACCCGTCATCCACAGATAAAGTATGGAAGCACATTTGTTTGATCTACTTCAACCCGTTTGGACTCCGTCACTGAACACCGTCACTGCCTGGACCTCTTTCTGGGTCCTAGTGCCCTAAAGGTTACAGCTCCTGGTTACACAAGAAAAAAGTCCATTCTAGAGGCCACTCTGACGTCATCATCATCAAAGACAGCGTTACCTAGCAACCATACCAAGACCATAGCAGCTCTAGAGGGAAACACAACAAACCATCAACGGCGGTTAAAGCAGTCAGACGTTTGTTCTGCAGCTCAGCAAAAATCTCTGGAAGAAACACAAGCTGGTGGAACCCTCCAAGAACCTGCAGGAGAACATCTGCTCCCGTCATGATGAGGTGATGAAGATGTTCTGTGGCTCTGATCAGAAGAGCATCTGTTCTCTCTGCTCTGTGGAAGAACATGAGGGACATCCAACAGTCTCAGCTGCAGCAGAAAAGACCGAGAAGCAGAGAGAGCTGGAGGAGAGTCAGCAACAAATCCAGCAGAGACTCCAGGACAGAGAGGAGGAGGTGAAGCTGCTCCAACAGGAGGTGGAGGCCGTCAATCACTCTGCTGATCCAACAGGGAGAAGATCTTCACTCAGATGATCCGTCTCCTCCAGAAAAGAAGCCGTGATGTGGAGCAGCAGATCAGATCCCAGCAGAAACTGAAGGGAGGCGGGTCAAAGGTCATCAGGAGGAGCTGGAGCAGGACATGGCTGAAGAGGAGGGACGCTGATGAAGAGGAGGAACGCTGATGAAGAGGAGAGACGCTGATGAAGAGGAGAGACGCTGAGATGAAGAGGAGAGACACTGATGAAGAGGAGAGATGCTGAGATGAAGAGGAGGGACGCTGAGATGAAGAGGAGGGACGCTGATGAAGAGGAGAGATGCTGATGAAGAGGAGGGACGCTGAAGAGAGACGCTGATGAAGAGGAGAGACGCTGATGAAGAGGAGAGACGCTGATGAAGAGGAGGGACGCTGATGAAGAGGAGGGACGCTGATGAAGAGGAGGGACGCTGATGAAGAGGAGGGTCGCTGAAGAGGAGGGACGCTGATGAAGAGGAGAGACGCTGATGAAGAGGAGAGACGCTGATGAAGAGGAGGGACGTGGAGATGAAGAGGAGGGACGCTGATGAAGAGAAGGGAAACTGATGAAGAGGAGGGACGCTGAAGAGGAGAGACGCTGATGAAGAGGAGAGACGCTGAGATGAAGAGGAGAGACGCTGATGAAGAGGAGAGACGCTGATGAAGAGGAGGGACGTGGAGATGAAGAGGAGGGACGTGGAGATGAAGAGGAGGGACGCTGATGAAGAGGAGGGACGCTGATGAAGAGGAGGGACGCTGAAGAGGAGAGACGCTGAGATGAAGAGGAGAGACGCTGATGAAGAGGAGAGACGCTGAGCTGAAGAGGAGAGACGCTGATGAAGAGGAGAGACGCTGAGATGAAGAGGAGAGACGCTGATGAAGAGGAGAGACGCTGAGATGAAGAGGAGGGACGTGGAGATGAAGAGGAGGGACGCTGATGAAGAGGAGGGACGCTGATGAAGAGGAGGGACGCTGATGAAGAGGAGAGCCGCTGAGATGAAGCAGCTCTGGCTCTCAGAGGATCACAGCCACTTTCTGCTCAACTACCCCTCCGTGCCCCCCCTCAGTGAGTCCAGCCCCTCAGCCAGCATCCATGTCCGTCCTCTGACAGACTGAGGATGTGACAGCAGCTGTCAGAGCTCAGAGACAAACTGCAGGACATTCTGGCCGTGGTCCTCCCTTTGACCTGGACAGTGGTTGCCATGGCGACCTGCACACTCACCAAGCTGGAACTTAGAAGAAGAAAAAGAGACCAGAATGATTGATAAAGCAGGTTTTCCAGGGAAATCCCACAAAGTGCTTTCCAAGCTAGAACCAAGAATATCCAGCATGCATTTGGAAAAACTCCTTAGCTTCTTGTGGAAAATGATGAGTCATTTGAAAAGCATTCTATGATGCTCAGAAAACTTCCTCTAAGGTTGTGGTTGTTTGGAGAAGTCCTCCTCTTCAAAGAAGTTCTCCTGACCATCTTCAAAGCCACTTTCTGCTTTTTCAAACGCTGCTGTTCTACTGTGTTTCTTCAAAAATCCACTATTTGAGAAGCACTGGGCTGAGGCTACATCCTGGTCATCACTCACATCACATGCATCTATGACCAGCCTTACCCGAAGAGGAGGGGGGTCAGGAGTATGAAGTGGCTCCTAAGCAAGTGGGGTCTGGTTAATGGTGGGTGGTGGGAGCACCGGTGGTACCTACACCAGGGCAGCAGGGGCGGGTGGGGCGTAGAGGCGGGGAGCGAGGGTGGGTGAGGCGTAGAGGCGGGGGGTGAGAGCGGAAGGTGGGTAGAGGTGGGCAGCGAGGGAAGGGTTGGGTAGCGCCTGCGGTCCATACAACGCCGCTTGCGGCTTTAATTTACCCTTGAACTTACCCGGGTAACGTCACATGCTCTGCTATTTTTGAACAGAGTCCAGGTTAGGAACCAGCAGAGAAACAACAAACAGCAGAAACCCACACTGTGGGAAAGAATCCACACTTCTGACTGATGTTCACGTCCACTTTATTCCTCATAGATAAGATTGGAACAGAACACTGAGAACCAAAGAGAACAGAGGAACAGTTCTAATGTCTACTAGAAAACAGGAATCACATGAAACACACAAACACCAGTCTGGTTCTGTATCCGCCTGAAAACTTCCTTCATACATTTTTTATTAAAATCTTTTCCTCACTGAACTTGGTTTAACAAAATATAAAATGCGGTTACTACTTTTTAAGTAAAATAGTAATCAAATGTTCACTGATCACAAAAAAAGTGTCAGAATTAAAGACATCTACAAAATCTTTCTAGTGTTGTCATGGTAACACACATGAACAACATACTCATCATCTCAGCTTAAACTACAATCACATTGAATCCTTTCCAGATTTAACTCTAATAATACAAAACAACACGTTTCTATTAGCGGATACATCTGAAAGAATTCCTAGTGTGGATTTATTTATTTTTTTTGTCAATGAAAGCAGCAAAGCTCTTATTGTCTAGTATCTTTACACAGATTTAAACATATTGGTTTTTTATTTTTAATGGTTTGATAATTGTTGCTTAAAGAATATAAAATACAAAAACTGTTGTAAAAATTTAGAGTATCATATCAATCTCATGAAAAAAGGATGTTTTCAGCTCATGTCAGTCTGTTCTGTTATGAGTGACAGTTATAGTGTTTTATGAATGTGTTTTAAATCTGTTAATGGGCTGATTATTTTGAACGTGTTTTTGGGGACCTCTAGCGGTCGCGCCAGGTACTGTTGTTCAACACATTTATTTGAATAATCTTTATTGAAAAGTGCACATGTAGAAACAGAAAGGATTGGCTAGCATGCACACATTTTGTTTGTCAGTGGAAAGAATTTTTTGCATACGTCTCAATTAAGAGGTTGCATTGCCGGTATGTGGACAAAATTTAATCTTGAGACTTTTGAATTTCGATATAAGAAACATGTTTATCAGTCTATTATTTTTGGAGTTTGTAAAGTTGGGATGCAGTGCTATGCATATATATACACGTTAATTGTACTGATCATTTGCTTTCTGTTTTACCCTTTTAAGTATCATTAAACCTGATGACTACGTTCGACGGTCTCCAGAGTCGTGATATGAGATATGATATGCGTGTTCAAAAGCTCCTGCATTGGACATGCATGAAGCAGCACACAGTCTTTAGAAAACGGTTCATTGTTATGTGTTCAACACTAACTTGTGTCTCCTTCTTATTGAATGACTGCATCAATGTGTTATGTAGGCCAACAGTCTGTGGTTCTGTGTTCATGTAATGAAAGCTTGGGCTGCTTTGGAGTATATGAGCAGATTAAGGTTTGATCCCAAGAGTTTTAAATATTAAAAACAAAAATTAACCAAAATATACAAATAAGTGAAAATATTCAAATTTTCTGAAATACAGAAACCAAAGTGATCGGCCGTGCTGCAGAGGTAAAGGGGTCGACCTCTGATCAGAATATCACAGGTACAATTACCATTTTGCCCGTCTATGTGTCATTGAACAAAACTGAACTCCACATTGATCCTGGTGGTTATAGGTTGGTGCCAGTGTGAGACATCACAGCTGCCATCAGTGTGTGAATGGGTGTGTGGGAGTGAATGGGACTGAATGTTAAGTACTTTTGGCTTTTAAAGAAGGTACATAAGCGGTATATCCCATACGTATATGGCAACATAAAACCAAGGCTTAAAATATTTCAATCTAAAAATCATAATTTTTAATAAAATGCTAGTTTCTGTCTTTATGGAAGAAAATGTGTACTTTTTCTAAATCTTTCCCTCTTCTCATGTAAACCTTGTGTTCCAGTGTCAAGTTTTTCTGAGTTTAAAGTTTTTAATAAATCCTTTGTTAAAATGTTTTAAAATGTTTTTCTCTCATGTGAGTTCTGATGTGTTTTTTGAGAGTAGATGAATCACTAAAACATTTATTGCATTCTATACAAGAAAAAGGCTTTTCTCCTGTATGAATTCTCGTGTGTGTTTTAAGATTAGATACATTACTAAAACTTTTTTTACATTCTTTACAAGAATAAGGCTTCTCTCCTGTGTGAGTTCTCATGTGTTTCTTAAGATGAGATGTACGATTAAAACTTTTATCACATTCTTTACACGAAAAAGGCTTCCCTCCTGTGTGAGTTCTCATGTGTTTTTGGAGCTCAGATAATTGACTAAAAGGTTTAGCACATTCTTTACAAGAAAAAGGCCATTCTCCTGTGTGAGTTCTCATGTGATTTTTGAGACTAGATGATTCACTAAAACCTTTTCGACATTCTTTACAAGTAAAAGGCTTCTCTCCTGTATGAGTTCTCATGTGGCTCTTGAGATGAGATATACGACTAAAACATTTTTTACATTCTTTACAAGAAAAAGGCTTCTCTCCTGTGTGAGTTCTCATATGTGTTTTCAGATTACATCTTTGACTAAAACTAACGTCACATTCTTTACATGAAAATCGCTTCTCTCCTCTATGAGTTCTCATGTGTCTTTGGAGATGAGATGAATCACTAAAACCTTTATTACATTCTTTACAAGAAAAGGGACTTTTCTCCTGATCGAGTTCCTACATTAGATGGTTTGTTAGCGATTCTTGAGTTTTTGCCAGACTTGAAGGAGGAAAGTCTTTTCTGTTTGGAAGATTCTTTGTGTTTCTTAACCAAATCATCCTTTCTACTACCATCAGAGTCACACTCACTGTGAGAGCTGTCCACACTTTGGACAGGACTTCTGTCTCTTCTCTTCCTCTGATCTCTGTTCTGTGGGTCTGTCACTTCATCTGTAGTTGATGTTGATTCTTCATGTTGGTTTCCTTCTTCATCCTGACTATCAGTTACATTAAAGCTCTGCTGATTGTTTAGATCTGCTTCACTGTTCTCATCTTCCTCACAAGTAGGAATCTCCATCAAGGTATCAGTCTCCTGCTTCATATCAAGGTGATCTTCATCCTGACTGATGCAGAGTTCCCCTGGTTCATCTTTAATCTATGGAGGTTCTGGTACCTCCGGTTCCTCTTTATAATGTGGAGGTTCCGGTTTCTCCAGTTCAACTCTGAGGTTCCTTTGTCGGTTGCAGAGATCTTCAGTCACCCAATCCTGGGGGAGGACTGCAGAAAAACAAAAGAGACACTTTTATGTTTTGAGGACTTTGTGTGTTGTTAATAAACATATTAACTGCTTATCTAAAAACACCAATTGTCTGTGAAGACTCTCATTCATGCAGTTTGTTTCCATCACAGTAGTAGGTTTAAAAAATTCCATCTGGACATTATCATTCTTAAAATTGAAAACATTTCACCTTTGATCCAAATTGTCAATTGTGGATTAGCTGGTGAAAAAGCAGGTTTATAAGTGCTCTTGGGGGTGGAGTCAAACTTGAAACTGGAAAAACTTGATAGCCTTTTACCTAAACTAAATGACATTAACAGCTGAAAGGGATGGCCAGGTTGGGGAGTGTAGCCCCTGTCTCTCCAACTCTAGCTGAGAACAAAAGACTCCTAAAGACTTGGAAGTGAAACTGGTTCGGTTTGTTTGTCTGGGACTGATTTAACCTGAGACCACCTCTTATTAAGAAAAGGTTTATCTTTCTGAACAAAGACGCTTTCTTTCACTCACCGTGTCTTAATCCAAATGGTATTTTCCAATATCGACTCGATTTTCTCATTTTGAAACAATTTTTTCCCCAACTTCCTGTCCAGCAGCTGACCAAACACATGAGAACTGAAGACCTCTTGTGTTGGACATATTTTACTGTTACAACATGTGGTTATGAATCTTCTGACACACAAGGAGTATATTTGAATGAAGCACTTTATTAATTTAGGTTAGAATTTAGTTACATTGATTATATTTTTAATAAGCACATACTTATGCATACAAACACACACACAAAGCATTTCAGTCACGCACATTATTTGTGCAAATGTGATCTTACACCTGTGCTCGAGTGGGTGTTTCTGTTCTTTTTCTGCCTTATTCTGTTCTGTTCTGTTGATGATGGAATGTAAAAAATAAAGGAGAGACAGCCCGGTCATTGCCACACCAAGAGCCCCACCGAAGCAGCAGTGGTAGACCCCCTACACCAGGGGTGGGCAATTATTTTAACTCGCGGGCCACATTGGGTTCTACAATTGGATAGAAGGGCCGGACCAGGAGCAGATGAGTGGAGTGAAAATGATATAACATGGACTGTAGATGAAAACATTTGGATTGAAAATTATATTCTAAAACAGAATATTCGAGTTTTTAGTTTAAAACTTTTGTTCCCATTTTAGATCAATGTTTTATTGTGAAGCCCTTTTGTACCATCAAGGAGTTGTAAAGTGTTGTATGACTAAAGTTTCATTGGGAGTTTCATTGTAAATTGTTGGAAATTTGGAGTGGTCCAGCACTCAAGGACTACACCAGATCTATTTTTCTGCAGGTGGTTGAAGTGAACGTACCTAGAAGTCGGCATGCACGCATGACCTAGCTAACCAGAGCTTTCTGCCAGACCAGCTGATAGACCTGCGCACGAGGCTGCAGCATTTTCTGGTTTTTAGAATGAGCGTCAGTAGATCAGTGAGTTATACATGCAAGCTAATCTAGTGTTAAAATAGTCCAAATTTTTGTCTTTAATCTGCTTCTTTAATTACTTCTATCCATGCAGTAAAAGTTAGGACATTTTTCAGATGAGATTTGCGGTTCATAAAAAGACTTGTCAGTTTTCTAAGTTAAGCTGTTGCGATCTTTACCTCCTCCAGATTTCATGAGAAAATAAAAGTCAGTAGGAACTGTTTTCTCGTTCACAAGCCTGTTGCAAGTGTGTCCAGGCAGTGAATACTGGGACATGAGGTCATGTGACCGGTTTTGAGTAAACTGATTGGCTGCAGCCAATGCCCACAAACATACAATAGCAGATGTAGCTTGATGAAATACTTTTAGAATGTGGTATTTTTATTTAAATAACTGCTTTATTATTTGTTTCATTTCTTTTAAATAAATGTAATCATGACTTTCATTGTATTTTTACCCTTTAGTTTAACCTTTTTGCAGAGTTTCTAGACATATTTCTATGAAAACTCTCATTCATCCGGGTTGATTCCATCATGGTAGTAGGTTTAGGGGCTTTCATCTGGACTTAGTTTTTAAAGTTAGAAGACGTTTCACCTCTTATCCAAGAGGCTTTGTCGTTTCTGAATTAGCTGGTAAAAGTGATGGTATACATGTCCTCATGGGGGAGGAGTCAGGCCTGAAACTGGATGGTATTTCTAGACATTGTTTTCATTTTTTCTGACTTGATCATGTGCTACAACTTTTATTAATGAAAATTCTGTCTGCCACCAGGATGTTTATATTTGATATTTGCTCTGCTGTCACTTTTGTCTGTTTTTTTAAGCTTAATCATTCTATAAACATTATATGTCGTGCTGAAGATTTCAGTGTTTACTCTGCCTCAAAACATCTGTGTAACTTTTGTTTATTAAACTTTAATTATGTAGTTCATTTGACTACCTCTGCTATGATGCATCCCTTTCTTGGATTGGACAGTAATGAGAAAGTTCTGATACTAAAAACTCTCATCATTAATTTGGGTCAAAAACATTGTATTGTTCTGCTTTTATTTCAAGATTAAAATCAGTGATCAAGTAAAATGACATCATATGGCATTTCATCACTGCCATTAATTGAATGAGAGCAAAGACAACTGAGCGGGTGTATTCAGGAACTGAGTGAGTGAACCTTACAACCGCCCGGGAGCAATCCTAACTGAGCGACCCCACATTATACTACTGCACGCCTGCAATTCTAACTGAGTGACCCCACATTATACTACTGCACGTCTGCAATCCTAACTGAGCGACCCCACATTATACTACTGCACGCCTGCAATCCTAACTGAGCGACCCCACATTATACTACTGCACGCCTGCAATTCTAACTGAGCAACCCCACATTATACTACTGCACGCCTGCAATCCTAACTGAGCGACCCCACATTATACTACTGCACGCCTGCAATTCTAACTGAGCAACCCCACATTATACTACGGCACGCCTGCAATCCTAACTGAGCGACCCCACATTATACTACTGCACGCCTGCCATCCTAACTGAGCGACCCCACATTATACTACTGCACGCCTGCAATTCTAACTGAGCAACCCCACATTATACTACGGCACGCCTGCAATCCTAACTGAGCGACCCCACATTATACTACTGCACGCCTGCAATCCTAACTGAGCAACTCCACATTATACTACTGCACGCCTGCAATTCTAACTGAGCGACCCCACATTATACTACTGCACGCCTGCAATCCTCACTGAGCGACCCCACATTATACTACTGCACGCCTGCAATCCTAACTGAGCGACCCCCCATTATACTACTGCACGCCTGCAATCCTCACTGAGCGACCCCACATTATACTACTGCACGCCTGCAATCCTCACTGAGCGACCCCCCATTATACTACTGCACGCCTGCAATCCTAACTGAGCAACCCCACATTATACTACTGCATGCCTGCAATTCTAACTGAGCGACCCCCCATTATACTACTGCACGCCTGCAATCCTAACTGAGTGACCCCACATTATACTACTGCACGCCTGCAATCCTAACTGAGTGACCCCACATTGTACTACTGCACGCCTGCAATCCTAACTGAGTGACCCCACATTATACTACTGCACGCCTGCAATCCTAACTGAGTGACCCCACATTATACTACTGCACGCCTGCAATTCTAACTGAGCGACCCCACATTATACTACTGCACGCCTGCAATCCTAACTGAGCGACCCCACATTATACTACTGCACGCCTGCAATCCTAACTGAGCGACCCCACATTATACTACTGCACGCCTGCAATTCTAACTGAGCAACCCCACATTATACTACTGCACGCCTGCAATCCTAACTGAGCGACCCCACATTATACTACTGCACGCCTGCAATTCTAACTGAGCAACCCCACATTATACTACGGCACGCCTGCAATCCTAACTGAGCGACCCCACATTATACTACTGCACGCCTGCAATTCTAACTGAGCAACCCCACATTATACTACTGCACGCCTGCAATCCTAACTGAGCGACCCCACATTATACTACTGCACGCCTGCAATCCTCACTGAGCGACCCCACATTATACTACTGCACGCCTGCAATCCTAACTGAGCGACCCCACATTATACTACTGCACGCCTGCAATTCTAACTGAGCAACCCCACATTATACTACTGCACGCCTGCAATCCTAACTGAGCGACCCCACATTATACTACTGCACGCCTGCAATTCTAACTGAGCAACCCCACATTATACTACGGCACGCCTGCAATCCTAACTGAGCGACCCCACATTATACTACTGCACGCCTGCAATTCTAACTGAGCAACCCCACATTATACTACTGCACGCCTGCAATCCTAACTGAGCGACCCCACATTATACTACTGCACGCCTGCAATTCTAACTGAGCAACCCCACATTATACTACGGCACGCCTGCAATCCTAACTGAGCGACCCCACATTATACTACTGCACGCCTGCAATCCTAACTGAGCAACTCCACATTATACTACTGCACGCCTGCAATTCTAACTGAGCGACCCCACATTATACTACTGCACGCCTGCAATCCTCACTGAGCGACCCCACATTATACTACTGCACGCCTGCAATCCTAACTGAGCGACCCCCCATTATACTACTGCACGCCTGCAATCCTCACTGAGCGACCCCACATTATACTACTGCACGCCTGCAATCCTCACTGAGCGACCCCCCATTATACTACTGCACGCCTGCAATCCTCACTGAGTGACCCCACATTATACTACTGCACACCTGCAATCCTAACTGAGTGACCCCACATTATACTACTGCACGCCTGCAATTCTAACTGAGTGACCCCACATTATACTACTGCACACCTGCAATTCTAACTGAGCAACCCCACATTATACTACTGCACGCCTGCAATCCTAACTGAGCAACCCCACATTATACTACTGCATGCCTGCAATTCTAACTGAGCGACCCCCCATTATACTACTGCACGCCTGCAATCCTAACTGAGTGACCCCACATTATACTACTGCACGCCTGCAATCCTAACTGAGCGACCCCCCATTATACTACTGCACGCCTGCAATCCTTTTTTATGTGTGATTTATTTATACATTTTTCAAAATAAGAAAACACAAACAAACAAACAAACAATTCAAAACCACAATTACAAAGAAGAAAAAAAAATACATAAAATAAAACAAAATAAAAAAAAATGTACACAAATGAATAAACAAAATCTTACAAACAATAAAACAATATACTGTGCTACCAATCTAGAAACAGCAGAGACACTGCACAACTCACAACTATTAATGTACCCGAAAGTTCACTGGGTCGTTTCCAAGGTCAAGGACATCACATGCTCCAAGAAAGGTGACCAAATTTCAGAGAATCTACATCTAGTACCATTTAAACAATGTCTGATTTTTTCCAGTTTAATAAAAGAAAGAGAGTCTTTTATCCACTTTGAGTGAGTGGGTGGGCGAAGGTCTTTCCAGTGCATCAAGATAGTCCGACGGGCAAGTAATGTCAGAAAGGCAATAAGGTCCTCTAACCAAGGAGGGAGAGAGTGATTGTCCGGAAGTATACCAAAAAGGGCTGTCATTGGGGAACGGTGTACTTTGACGTTACAGACAGAGGATAAAGAATCAAATACAGAGTCCCAGAAGTCAGAAAGCGACGGGCATGTCAAAAACATATGAGTAAGATTTGCAGGGCCTAGATTACATTTTACACAGTTAGAATCAATGCCTGGAAAAACTCTGGCAAGTCTGCTTCTAGACCAATGAGCTCTATGAACCACCTTGCATTGAATGATACAGTGCCGGGCGCATATTGATGAGGAGTGAATTCGCCCTAGCACAGATCTCCACTGATCATCATTTATGTCTATATGAAGCTCTTCTGACCAAGCCACACGTAGATGGTCAGATGACGAAGCAAGGGTGGATAGTAGAAGGTTATAAATTTTTGATATTGTACCCTTCAGAGAGGGGTTGATCCCCATGAGAGTGTCAATCATAGTGGCTGTTGGGGTACTGGAAGGGTCAGGGAAATGACGACAGATAAAATTCCGAGCCTGCAGATACCTAAAAAAATGAGTGTTGGGCAGATTAAAGTTTTTAGCTAATAACTCAAACGGAGCTAAAGTTCCATCTATGTAAAAGTCTTTTACTGAAACTAAGCCACGACTTCTCCACAGGGCAAAAGTCTTATCTGTAGATGATGGAGGAAACAAAGGGTTAAGATGGAGTGGGGACATGAGAGAAATTCTTTGAATTCCAAGATGCTGTTTAAGTTGAGTCCATATCTTTAAACAATGCTTAACTATGATGTTATCGGTATAAGATGTGAAAGAAAATTTAACAGGCAGACACAGAAGAGAGAATAAAGTAGCAGAGGCAAAAGTACAAGATGATTCCTCTATTAGTGACCAGACTGGCTTAACAATGTGACTATGACACCAAAATAATATTTTTCGGATATTTGCAGCCCAATAATAAAATAAAAAGTTTGGTAAGGAGAGGCCACCATTATCTTTGCTTTTCTGTAATATGGTTTTTCTCATCCTTGGAGGCTTTTTTCCCCATAGAAATTGGGCAATAGAGTTGTCAAGGGACCTGAAAAATTGATTTGGGATAAATACTGGTAGGCATTGAAAAAAATAAAGAAATTTAGGCAGCACATTCATTTTAATGCAGCTTATTCTACCTGCAAGGGATAATGGCAGCATAGACCAGCGCTGTAAGTCACAATTAATTTGATCCAGTAATGGGATAAAGTTGGTTTTGAAAAGATCAGAAAATTCCTTAGTCACTTGAACGCCTAGATACCTAATGACAGATGGAGAGATTTTAAAAGGTAAGTCTGAGGGGGGGTAGGCCATGGCCTCCGGATTGATGGGAAAAAGTTCACTTTTATGTAGGTTTAATTTGTAGCCAGATATCTGATCAAACTCCCGCAGCAGAGCTAAAACTGATGGCATAGAGACAGTTGGATCTGAAATAAATAATAAAAGGTCATCTGCATATAAGGCTACTTTATGATCTACACCGCCCCTCAAGATACCACACGTAGAGCTAGTTCTAATGGCTGCCGCAAGTGGTTCAATGGCTAGCGCAAATAAAAGAGGAGAAAGAGGACAGCCCTGTCTAGTTCCACGGCCCAAGGGGAAGTATTCTGAGTAGTCGTTATTAGTGCGAACACGTGCCATAGGCGATGTGTACAGTAATTTGATCCATGACAGGAATTTAGAGCCAAAGCCAAAGCGTCTCAGAGTATAAAACAAGTAAGACCACTCAACCTGATCAAAAGCCTTTTCAGCATCCATAGAGATGACCATTTCAGGGGTGCCAGTTGAAGAGGTGCAGTATAAAATATTCATAAGCCGCCTAATGTTGTGATATGAATGTCTGGTTTTAATAAAGCCAGTTTGGTCAGGACTGATTAATGTGGGCATTATCAGCTTTAAGCGTTTTGCTAGCAGCTTTGCTAAAATTTTAACATCCGCACACAGCAGAGATATAGGCCTATAACTGCTGCAGCATCTGGGATCTTTATCCTTCTTTAGGATAAGCGAGATTGTGGCCTGTCGCAAAGTTGCCGGTAAAGCACCAATATCAGCTGAAGTCTGTAACATGTTTAGCATTAGAGGGGATAATTTATCCAAAAAAAACCTTAAAAAATTCAGATGGGAACCCATCCGGTCCGGGGCTTTTCCCACTCTGCGTAGACATGACAGCGTTCTTTAGTTCTTCAGCAGTGAAAGGCTTATCCAATTGAGCAGCTACATCTGCTTCAACTGTCGGAATATTAAGATGTGAAAAGAAATCTTCATAACGTTTTTCATCAGGAAAACATTCAGAAGTGTATAGAGCAGAATAAAAATCCCTAAATGTGTCATTGATAGTTTGAGGATTAAGTATGAGTCCATCAGAGGTAGAGAGTTTGGTAATATTTTGAGCTGCTGTTGACTGTCTAATCTGGTGTGAGAGTATTTTATTAGGCTTATCCCCGAACTCATAATAGCTATAACGGGTTCTGAGTATTAATTGGACTGCCTCGTCGGTGGCTATCGAGTCAAATTCTGCCTTTTTTTATATGCAGCATCTTAACCGACCAATCAAAAGCCACATGTGTCAGGGACTCACTTTATTTCATTTACATAATGTGAAAAAATCCAACTGAACAAATATTCATTTGATTTTATAGATCCTCACAAATGAAACTCCTCTCTGTAGGTCAAAAACAGTAAACATGCATCATTTCTTCATTCAAACATGACCTTTTTTAGAAGGACAACTGCAGAGCTGTGGGTTTAAAGAGTGTCCAAAGCGAGTACCTTCTGAATGTCCATATCTTGGAGAATGTTTCCATTTCTGTGTTCATTTTCTCTTTCTGCGTCTCCGCCTCATGAAGTTGAGTGGTTGTTTCTCAGACTCTTTTTGCTGCCAAGATTTTAGAAAGTTTTTTAAATAACAAGTGAAGCATGAAAGATGTGTCAACAATGTCTGATTTTGAAAAAAAAAAATGCTTTGGTTGACAACTTTTACACATCACAAGATAAAAAAAAGAATTTTAGATTCAAACTGTGGACAAAAGAGTGAGATTACATCACCTCTTTGTATTGATCTTTCCCATCACTGACATACTTACTGATTACTCGTTCCAACCTCCACTGCAAGGGTTGTTTACAGCGGGACTCATTTCCTCTTCTGGTATTTTCAGCACTACTGAGCATGCCCAAATGATTCATTCCGATGGAAAGTGTGAGCCATGGGAACGTTTGTTCTAATGGGAAAAACTTTTTCTGGGCCCATGTGCACGGGTGAATTTTAACCCCACCATTGATCCATCAAGATATTTTGCCCATGTAACCACAGCTATTGTCTTCACTCTTCAGCATCTGAATCTGGTCCTGTTGACTCTGGATGAGGTTACGCTTCAGATCCATCTAGCTGGAAACTGAAAAGATGAAGAGAGACAAAGACAAGGTAAGGGTGTGGTCTGTAAAACTGATGATTCTTCTTTGACAAATCAAAGACTAAACAATCATCTGAGACCTTTTGCAGTCATACACTCCCAGCAGGTCCCTGAGGTCATGTGACCAGGGTCTGCTGGTTGTTAAGAGAACCCGGTTAAAGACTAAAGGAGACAGAACCTCTGCAGCAGAGGCTCCATCCCTCTAGAACTCCCTTCCTCTCAGCCTCAGATCTGCAGACTCACTGTTTTCTGTTAATAAGCAGCTAAAAACATATCTTTTTTTCTTAATTTTCTCTCTATTCTGTGTTTTACTGTGTTTTACTGTGAAGCACTTTGTGATTTTTATCTTGAAAGGTGCTATGCAAATAAAGTTTATTATTATTATTATCATTCTTCTTTGACAGAGCTGGCACCGACCATCTGAAACTGTTGTCTTGTTGTCAACAGTCGCACTTTGGACAAAGTCAAAGCCTAAAGTCCCACTCCAATCCCATTTTGATCTATTGTAAATACGTCTCCAGTGGTCTCTAAATTATGATCAAATGATCAAAATAATGTCAAATATAAATCAATTATTATAATATAATAATGTAGTTAGAACAACAGAAACTTGCCTCTAAATTGTGGAGAGAACTGTAGGTGCAGAGTGAGCTTGCGCTCATTTCCCATGATCCTTTGTTTCCACTATCTTCTGCTATCTTACAGCCCCTCATGATCTCAAGCTAACGTTGGTGGTGCAAAAAAAACAGCGATCAACATCAGAGCCATCCGGCTTTCAGTTCTGAGCCGGATGTCGGCTCTGAAGTGGAAAATGAAAGCGAACATGGATCTATTTGTCTCCAAGTGGATGCATCTGAATGGAGCAGAGCAGGGTGCTGTGGCATGCCGGTTGTAGTTTGTACATGACAGCTACAATCTTTTTCAAGTGGCTCTTTTCATCTGATTCATCTAGAGGTATTCAGAAATGCCGTTTTCATCTTAATATTCTTTACAGATAAGTGCCTTTCTGTCACACACCTAGATGTGTGACATTTGTTCTCTGCCTTGACCCATCCTATGGGGGAGCGGTGAGCTGCAGCCTAAATGCGCTCAGGAGGCAGCAGCGTTAAGGGTCTTGCCTAAGGACCCTCACTGAGTGATGTTCATTGCTTGATATGGTAATTGCCCCCATTGCTCATTCCCCTCTCATGGGAGCCTTTCACCTTACCCACTGAGCTACCCAGCCGCATTAAGAGAAAAATGCTACAAGAACATGTTAAAAACACCATTTTCATTGGAGTGGGTCTTTGAGAAGCAAGTTCTTTCTACAAGTTTGAATGCAGTCTCACTGCCCTCCTCACACACAATACTGTCTATAGTTTAACTCAGTGTGTTTCAACCAGTGTGCCATGGGAAATTGCCCTCATTAACTGATCTAACAACATTTTCCATCTCCAGGATTTCAGCTCTGTGTTCATCCAAACATTCTGATAAAACACTGAGTAGTTATGAATATGAAAGATCATTAAATACTTTTTTCTTTGTGTTTATTTGATTCTATTAAAGACATTTGGATCAGAATGTTGGTACCGCCATTTAGTTGCAGCTACAGCTCTGTTTTCAGAAAAGTCACGCTCCTTTAACTGTCTCCACCAATCATTCTTGGAGGCTTAATCACATGTCATCAGTCTGACCAATCAGAAGTGGTTAAAGTCTTCACTTCCTTGTTCAGATTCTGCTCATAAAGTCTCTCAGTTCCAACAGAAATACCAGCTAAAGCTCGTCTTTAGCGATGTAGCTTTCCACAGAATCCAGTATCAGACCGTGGAACAAGAGAACAAAACCATGAAGCTCAGAGAAGAGAGTCTGTCTGCATCACTACATCTCCCATGATGCACTGGGTTAAAGTGATAGTGTCTCAGCGTACAATGAATCTTACCTGTTAAATGTCTTAAACCACAACAAACACACATGAAACAGTTTTAATCTTTTAACTCAACTTTTATTTAATCTTTTAGAAAAAAACAGCTGCAGCTTCCACATTTTTCTGCCACAATTATCACATAAATGCTGTGAGATCATGGAGGGACTGTAGATCAATACAGACTATGAGTTTCTCCTTCTTTTTTATTTTTTGGATGCTGGTGTGCCGCAGAATTTTTGTCAAGGTTAAAGTGCCATGGCTCTTAAAAGGGTGAAAAACACTGATTTAACTGACAGTTTTAGGTAATCCTACTAAATATAGGCAGCACTTTGTTACAAGTCATCCTAATGTAATTGGAAAAGAAACTTTGAATGCAGCCATTATGATAAAGAACAGTCATGATAAATACCTGTCACAGTGAGACCTTTAAACTACCCACAGAAATCAGATATGAGCAAATAGACTTCAAGATTATCTGATTTAATATGGAGAAAATATGCAATGACACAAGTTCAAAAATTCCTCTGACTTGTACGATGGGTCTGTTCTTGGTAAAACCTGGCCCCCATGGTCATAAGGTTACCTTAACTAATGTAGGAAGGACTGTCAGTAAAATAGTCTCCACAGTGCAGCTGGACTCAGTCATTTAGTCAACAGCAGAAAAGAACACTCCACCTTTGGATGTACAGCACTTCCTACCCAAGGACGTGGATCTTCTTTTTAACACGGGGCTGTTGTTTCGTGTGTTACTTTTTTAGACATAAAACTACAAATAAAATCAATCAAACGAGGATACATGTCGCAGAACATTGATTTTATGGGTGAATATCTATGTGTTATTCTGACATCTCGTTTTGGATGAAAGGCATCAGATTTTTCTGTTCACACTTGAAAAAGAATCTGATTGGTTGGGTTAAGTTTAAAAAATGAGTGTAAACGTGAAACTAATGAAATATTCAATAAACAACAAAAGTGTGTGATTGGATTTGTTGTCATTTCAGCTACACATCTGTAATTCTGAGTGCAGCAGGTTGTGTTTTGTGAATCTCACTGGTGTCAGGCTTGTGTTGGGTCTCCTGTTTTTCCTGACTGACTGGAGCCTCTCAATGTTCAGTCTGCAGACTGTTGTGTTTGTGGTCATCAGGCAGACTTTTTTATTTCTGCTCCACAGCTCTTACTCGTCTTGCTGAACAGCTCCTTAAAGCCCACAGGCGCCCCCTTGTGGTCGCCAACATAATAACAGTTCTAACACATAAAACAGAGGATTTCTTAACTCAGGAAGCTCCTCTTCCTGCACTTGTACGGTCGACTGCCTGAAAGACATTAAGGGAGGATTATCAATGGGGTGCATGCATGACTCCCTTTATGTGGAGTGACACACATGTCTGTTTGAGAGTTGTTTTAACTGAAAAAGAAATATCTTTGATTAACAACTGTTTATGTGTTTACTTGTTTTATTCTGTTAATTATTTGTTTTTGATCATCTGAAACTTTTCAGTTAGATTTTTTAGAGACTTTGTTAACTCAGAGGAGCAGAAGTGATAAAGTCACTTGAACAAGAAGTGAAACATCTGCAACAACAAAAACCTAAAAATGAAGCCTGGATGACCCTTTTAGAACCTGTTTTCTGCTGTGGAACCGTCCTGAATGACTGAAGGTCCTACAGATATGCAGCCCCATCTAGTGGAACCACAGAGTCACAGCTTCACATTAGGAATTTGAAAGAAAAAGTAGAGGAAACAATCGTAGACTGATTTATATCAAACATTCTAAAGGCATTACTAGACATATTTTACACTTAAATATATAGAGAGATATTTATATTGTTTCAAACATCTTACAAAATAAAATTACTTTTTTTCCTCCTTTTATTTTGTTAGTGTAACGGGCGCGTATCTGTCTGGCTGCAATCCAGCTCGTAATGCGCGTCCGTTGACCCAATCAATCTGCGTTGTGTTCTTTTGTGATGCTGGACAAATGAGGAGAGTCTGGACCCAAGCATCTGCTGGTTGTTGCCCGTTTATTGATCACCACAGCGGGATCTGTACATCAAACAAAACAGATAACTTGGTGACATGTAGTTCTCTGGCTTAACACATGGGGTCGCAGTATCCTCCTCTCAGCCGTCTCAGCGCGAACTCAGATAACTTTCACAAAATAATAATAATAACTCAAAACATTTCTTTTTACAGATATCAAAATAATATAGAATCAAAATACTTATAAGTTCTCAAAATATTAAAATATATGTAACTTAAAATAATATCCAGGACAACCAGCATTACCATCAATTACAGAAAAACACATGAAACAGAGTCCATACCTGTACATCAAACAAAACAGATAACTTGGTGACATGTAGTTCTCTGGTTTAACACATGGGGTCGCAGTGTCCTGTTGAACAGAAAACCGGGAAACTTTCCACGTGTCTTCTACAAACTTATAACATATCTGCAAAGTTTGCAGTGTACTGAAACAACATTCACCATACAAAGTAACAATTTCACTTCACCACCATTTCTGTTGCATTTTCAGCAGTAACCAAGAAAATAAATTTAAAATGCAAGCAGAGAACAAACGCATTACCTCCTCTCAGCCGTCTCAGCGCGAACTGAGAGAAAGGGGGCGGCACACAAAAACTAGAAAGTTCTCTTAAAGTGATAGTACAGATATTTGCACTCATGTCTCAAAAACATTTACACATCCTGATTATAAACAATATGAACATTTTTAAAATATATATAAAAATTATCAGGATTTGGTGAAATTCAAAATAAATAATAAAATAAATTAAACTGTCAGTCTACCCTTGTTACATACACCCCCTCTGAAATTCACCAACATCCTGATTGGAGAAACACTTGGGATATACACATGAAGGGCACATGTCCACCACTGGTGCAAACTGTCTCAAGCAAAGGGAAGACCTAGTCTTCACATCAACTAAAAAGTTACCTCACAGCAAAGTTCAGGGAAAATAAAGGTTGATCAGGCCTTCAAAGTCCCCTAGAGTAATATGACGCCGTGTACGCCATACAGCACTTGGCCAACAAAAGCACATGCCATAGACATATGTGACATTGGTACTTAAATCTGAAATGTAACCCACGCTAAATGTTGTCCGTAGATTACCACACAAAATGTAAACAGTTAACTCTGAAATAACCAAACAAAAACAGATAATACAAAACAAGACAAACTTTTTCTACTATCTTCCTAACGATCACCAAATGAAAAATTTGATCCTTTCAAAAATGGCACCTGCTCCATGGATTCAATCAGTCTGTTAACAGACTTTACCAAACGTCCCGCACGTGTTCTGACTTGGCCAGCAGATCCAGTCCCTGCATGAAGGTTGGTGTTACTAGACGTAGTGACAACCGAAGCTGACGATGTGCGGGAGTTACCTGAGACCTCACTAACTGAGCTAGATGGCACATCACATTGGACTGGGTCTACTATGACAGGGTCATGTGACAACACCAGCAATGAATCAGTAGACTGTCCAACATTCAGAGAATGTGACGAATCATGTTCACTGATGTCCTGTGGTAAGATATCAAACCACGAAGATTCGGCATCATCAGAACCATGTGCAGCAGAATCAGACGCTTCATCCTCTGTAGACAAATCTAAGAAATGAGTATCTGTGCTCAAATCCTGGCCAATAACTGGTAAAAAATTAACCCCCAACAGAAGATTCCTGTGCACAACCCGTGTTCGTCCATCGCCGTCTTGTATTGTGTAAACATGAATGTCGGGCTTGACATCAACAACTGTATACACTCCATTCTCCCATTTATCAGCCAACTTCTTCTTTCCACGTTCCCCTTTGTTAGCCACTAAAACGCGGTCCCCTACAGAGAGATAAGTGCCCTTAACACGTTTGTTGTACTGTTGAGCCTGGTGTTGCTGCTCAATGGAAGAGTGTTTCTGTGCAATCTCGATTGCAGACTTCAAAGAGGAAAGCAAAGACTTAGCATATGAATCATAGTCTGCAACGTCAGGGTCATTGAGGACATGTCTGAATACAACATCCACCGGAAGTCTGGGAACACGACCAAACATTAAAAAGAATGGTGCATACCCTGTGGTTTCATGAACTGTGGCATTGTAGGCAAATGTGAGAGACTGAATTTGCTGAGGCCACTTCTCTTTGTCCTTAAGGGGAAGGGTACGAAGCATATTACCCAAAGTACGATTGAATCGCTCAGTTCCCCCGTTGCCCATAGGGTGGTAAGATGTAGTGTGGGACTTACTGACACCTGACAACCGAAGAAGCTCTGTTATCAGTTTGCTCTCAAAATTTGTGCCCTGGTCCGAATGAATTCTTTCTGGGAACCCATACACACAGAACACATTGTCCCAAAGCTTTCTGGCGACCTGTTTGGCTGTCTGATTGGCACAAGGAAAGGCATGAGCGAGTTTGGTGAAATGGCCTGTAACAACCAGAACATCCACAGACCTCTGCTTACTATCCTCCGCTGACCAAAAATCAATGCACACCAACTCCATTGGAGCAGAGCTCTTAATGCTTTCCAGTGGAGCACGAGCAGCGGGTTCTGGACTCTTCCCAACCACACATCTCTGACAACACCTGACATATGTCCGAATATCTTTCTCCATATCTGGCCAATAAAAACGCTGCCTCGCAAGAGAAAGTGTCCTGTCCTGACCCTGATAACCAGCCAGATCATGGATGCCAGACAATGCCTCAGCCTTCAAAGATTGAGGCAACACGTATTGGAGTCTTTTCTGCTTCGATAGAGGATCTTTCGTCACTCGATACAAAACACCATTACGAGCCTCAAGTCTCTCCAACTGCTTGAATAGCCTGAGAACCAGAGGACTAGTGCCATGTCTTTCACGCCTGGAAGGCCGCCTTCTGGCCACAACAAAAGGCAACACTTTAGAGATGATAGGATCATGCTCCTGACTCTGCTGTAACTCACAAACAGAGAGAGCAGGCAGCACATCTTGACCACCTGACAGTTGTTGAACATGCTGAACCAAGCAAAGTGCCCTGGACTCAGATGCATCAACCCAGTCACAATGCGCCTGACAAAAAGCTTTAAATGTTGCCGCCTCACAGGTGGTTGGAGAAAGGGCAACACTCTGAGATTGGCAACTGACTCTGAAAATGTCCTGCACTGAGTTCTCCCCTACACCACCAGCGCTTTCAACTAGAGCAGAATATGGCTCCTCCAACAGCCTGTGTCCAACTGACTTCGCAAAGGGATCACGGCTTAGTGCATCTGCCACAACATTCTTTTTCCCAGGCAAGTGTTTGAGATCAAAGGTGTAGGATGCCAGCTTAGATACCCAACGAATCTCGCATGCATCAAGTCTTGGTTTCGTCATAAGGTAAGTAAGCGGATTGTTGTCAGTCCATATGGTAAAGGTACGACCTTTCAACCAATGGCTAAACTTTTCACACACACTCCACTTGAGTGCTAAAAATTCCAGTCTATGAGCTGGGTCTTTCCGTTGTGAAGCACTCAATGTTTTGCTAGCGAAAGCGACAGGTCTGGCCGTAGATTGTCCTTTCGGCACCTGTGAAAGCACTGCCCCAAGTCCATCAAGTGATGCATCAACTGACAAAATAAAAGGCTCATCAAAATCTGGATGGGCAAGAATAACACACTCCAACAACATGGCTTTCAGCTGCTGAAAAGCACTCTTACAATCATCAGTCCAGTCAACTGAAGTGAGCTTACGGTAAGTGCCCTGGGATCTTCTGTCCTTTGCTGACCTTCCTCTCCTCTTCTGACCAGCTGTAAGTGCAAACAGGGGCTTGGCAAGTGAGGAACAATGTGGAATGAAATGTTGGTAATAGAATACCATGCCAAGAAATGATTTGATCCGTCAGACAGAGGGAGTATAACCATCATCCTCCATTAGATCCCGGACCTCCATGTTAGTAATGACCTCCACCTTGGCAGGGTCAACTGACACGCCCATGTCAATGACTACATGACCAAGAAAGTGAACACGTTCCTGTAAAAAATGTAGAAAATGACACTTTTTGGGTGCCAGTTTCAAATTATTCTCACGCAGCCTCCGAAACACCATCTCAAGCCTAGAGAGTGCCTCATCTTCTGAAGGTGCGAAGACAAGAAGGTCATCAAGGTAACACAGCAGCTTGGTGAAGTTCATGTCGCCAAATATCCCGATCATCATCCTCATAAAGGATGCCGGGCTATTACACAAACCTTGCGGCATGCGATTGTACTCATGCAGCCCGAGAGGAGTCGTAAAGGCTGTGTATTTTTTGTCATCCTCATGCAATGGAATGTTAAAAAAACCAGAAGTCAGATCCATTGTACTGAACAAACAATTGCCACCAAGGGCAGCCAAACAGTCAGATTGGTGTGGTAAGGGGTGGGCATCCTTCAATGTTCTGGCGTTTAACCACCTGAAATCAGTGCAGATCCGCAATCCCCCGTCCTTTTTCCACACCATGACCAAGGGAGAGGCGTACTCACTTGAAGATTTCCTGATAATTCCCTTTTCCTCCATGTCTGTTAGAACTTGTCTCAACTTCTGATAGTGAGCAGGTGGAACTCTCCAATATGGCAACCGAAAGGGACGATCGTCCATAAGACGAATGCGGTGTGTGTATCCCTTAACCTCCCCACAGTCCAATGTGTGCCTGGAGAAAATGCCCTGATACTCAGCAACTAGCTGCATAAGCCTATTCTTGCAGTCCTCACTGACACAGGTCGAGTCAATGTCAATGTCATCTAGCCCCAACTCTGAAAGACTAGGAACCTGTTGGGGATTGGGACTAGACCCGTGTGAAACATCAGGTACCTCATTCTCTGTGCAATGGTCACCGTTTGCTCCAAAGGACTCTCCTGACATTGGAGTATTTGCTTCTTTCTCCGCCACATGCAACCCCTGAAAGACATTCAGATCCTCACAGGCCACACACGGAGACACATCAGCCAATTTGCAATTCCTTCTCAATGTTACAGGTTTATCAGACGGGTTCACAACTGTCATTGGCACCCACCTATCACCCCAGAGAGGTGTGACCAAACGACCCACAAGAACACCTCTTGGCATGGTCTTAGAACCAGTCGGTTCCACAACAACAGTACTGCCTGGTGACATAGGCACCTGAGCTGGGAGTCTGCCCCACACCAAATGCTCATGTTGTGGGAGAAGTGTCACCCCTCTGGTGAGTTTGACAGTGCCTATCTTTTCTGGACAAGAGGTCCCCCGCCAGGGTTCCACTGTGGTGAACATTGACAAAAAGTGTTCAACCTCAGGATCAGGCTGGAGGCCATGTCTGGATGTAAGATTCCCATGTCCGGTGCCATCCTTCAAGTGATGAATCATGTGTTTAATGACATTAGAACCCAGAATGACATCATGAGGTTGACCAGGCACAACTAATGTAGGTACAACAAAGTTGAGACCATAAATGTCAAATTCTAAATCATAGAAACCCTCAGGTTTTGTCTGCAGACCACCACATCCAACCAAAATTAAGTTCTCCTCAGGTTGCTGTTTCTCTGGCAAAACACAAGCAGACCTGAGCTTGTCCACTGCTTGTAAGCTGATACTGCAAGCCATGGAGCCTGAGTCTAGCATGCCCTTAAACTGAACACTGTGATTAACAAGAACTGGGGGATAAAACAGCTCACTAATGGCTTGAATCGTCTGAGTAGCTTGAACTACAATTTTGGACCCTGTAGGTGATTTTGTGCAACTGTCCTCATAAAGCTGTGCTAAATCTGTGGCTTCAATGAGGGATTCATCCTTAGCCACACCCACACCATCCCTCATCTGATGTGGGTTTGTTAGTTTAACGGCTGATTCTGCACAGCAGAGCTAGCAGTCGGCTGAACCCGGTTGTGCTTTGACCATTGGGGACAGTCCCTTTTCCAGTGACCTGGAGCCAGACATTTAAGACACCGGTGTTCACGTTTGCAATGAGATAAAGTAGAATGATTTGAAGCCCCACAAACCCTGCACACCTTCTGATGAGAGTGAGGCGCTGTGGTGGGCTGCGGACTTGTAACTGTCTGGGTCTGCTGAGTGACCAGCCGGTCGAGCAGACTCACTAAACTCCTCATGCAATCATTGTCAGGAGCAACGGGCAAGGGCGGAGGCATAACTGGAGGCACAGAAGTGCCGCGTGAAGTGCTATCCTCAACTGCTGCTACCTGATACTGTGAATGAACTTTGCGTGATGGCATGTTCGAATCAGCAGTCTTAATAGAAGTTACCCGAGACTTCCTTTCTTGCACATACTCATCCAGCCTCTCTTGTATTTCACAAGCTGACCATTTCTCTGCGGATTTGAACTTGAAGACATGGCGCAGGGATGGGTCTGGACAATGCTTAACAAACATCATGCTGACCTCATGGCCTGGGTCATCCAAAATGCGGCCCTGCCTTGCCAAGCCTTCGACTGCCACATCAACTGTATTATTCAGTCTGATCCAGTACTCCATAGCTTCCTCGTCTGGCATTGGCAAAGTATTGTAAAAATCAGCTAGAGGCATATTCGAAGATGAGACAGGGCTAAAATGCTGTTTTAGCATGTCAAAAATCCCATGGGGCTTTGAGGTGTGGTCAATAGATCTGTCATTACGCAGCTTAATTCTCACCACGTCCCTCGCTTTACCCATAAGTCGTGCTTGAATCTCCTGAGACTGCTCATGAATTGGAATGGCCTTTTTTCTCAAATACAAGTTCATAACAGTTTCCCACTCATGGACTGTAAACTTGTCTGAACCATCACCCCTAAATATAGGTGGCTCTTTAGTGTCTGACTTCATGACCACCAAACTAGGCAGAGATGTATCTGAAGACTGTACAGGTGCTTTAATGCTGTGCGCAGTCCTGTCAGACTGCAACTGAGCTGTTATTGATTCACCCAATTTTTCAGCTAATTGTGTAATGAATGAATGCATGTCTGAATTCTGGTCAGAATTTTTGGGCATAGCTTGGTCCACGTACCGGGTTGATGAAAGAAAGGGGCTGTCAAGAACTTTTCCTCTAAGGCCTGGTGTACTTGCGCTCAGAGTTTGATTGAGTACTCCCCGCCCCTTGCCAAACTGGCTCACAAAAGGCACGGAGTCCGCATCCCCAGCTGGATCCCCAACTGAATATGTTCTGTCATGCGACATGTCCCAACCTTGCACAGTTTCAAAATGCAGTCAAAAGAATAAAATCAAAATCTGATAAAGCGAGAGAAACAGGAAGAAAAACAAAAAAACTGTCACTTGGAGGGTAAGACCCAAAATCAGAATAATATGGTTCACGAGTCAGACTCCTGTCTCTTAAAATGTTCAGACACTTACATCAGACAATAAAATAAAACATTTGGAAAACAACTGCTCATCACGTGTTCTCCTATAAAAAAATGTGGCGTAGTGCAGTCCCCACTAAGAAAAAGAAATTCTCAGATGAACATGCACAGTCCAAACGAAAATACCTGGCGCAGGCAAAATAACTGAAAGCAGTTCCCCTCGGTGAACGAGCTGACGTCGATCCTTGGACCAATCCTGAAGAGGTCACGGCACCAATGTAACGGGCGCGTATCTGTCTGGCTGCAATCCAGCTCGTAATGCGCGTCCGTTGACCCAATCAATCTGGGTTGTGTTCTTTTGTGATGCTGGACAAATGAGGAGAGTCTGGACCCAAGCATCTGCTGGTTGTTGCCCGTTTATTGATCACCACAGCGGGATCTGTACATCAAACAAAACAGATAACTTGGTGACATGTAGTTCTCTGGCTTAACACATGGGGTCGCAGTATCCTCCTTTCAGCCGTCTCAGCGCGAACTCAGATAACTTTCACAAAATAATAATAATAACTCAAAACATTTCTTTTTACAGATATCAAAATAATATAGAATCAAAATACTTATAAGTTCTCAAAATATTAAAATATATGTAACTTAAAATAATATCCAGGACAACCAGCATTACCATCAATTACAGAAAAACACATGAAACAGAGTCCATACCTGTACATCAAACAAAACAGATAACTTGGTGACATGTAGTTCTCTGGTTTAACACATGGGGTCGCAGTGTCCTGTTGAACAGAAAACCGGGAAACTTTCCACATGTGTCTTCTACAAACTTATAACATATCTGCAAAGTTTGCAGTGTACTGAAACAACATTCACCATACAAAGTAACAATTTCACTTCACCACCATTTCTGTTGTGTTTTCAGCAGTACACAACAAGCTAAATTCAAAATGAAAGCAGAGAACAAACGCATTAGCTCCTCTCAGCCGTCTCAGCGTGAACTGAGAGAAAGGGGGGGCGGCGCACAAAAACTAGAAAGTTCTCTTAAAGTGATAGTACAGATATTTGCACTCATGTCTCCAAAATATATACACATCCTGATTATAAACAATATGAACATTTCTTAAAATATATATAAAAATTATCAGGATTTGGTGAAATTCAAAATAAATAATAAAATAAATTAAACTGTCAGTCTACCCTTGTTACATTAGGTAACAACAACAAAATACTAATAAAAAAGTTTGTATAAATGTATAATTTACTTGCTGACAGAGGTTAAGAAACTCTAAAAGGTAACTTCTGTCATCATTTCAAATCGCAGAAATGATTTTACTTTTGTAAATTCAATTCAGAAAACAGTAATGTGCTTCAAAACCACAAAGAAATCATCTATATTTTAGCGTTTGTCAGAGTTCCTGTTTGAATGAGCAGAACATTTATTTTTGGATCACGTGCTATCGTTGAGTAAAATAAATAAAATGTCACTTTTCTCCCCCCTCCCCTTCCTATTCTGCATATATGAAAATGTGCCTGCAAAAAAAAACATAAACTTTTTTTGACACTAATATTATCCAGACATGTTCATTTTGTGAAAACTATTATGAAAATACTTGTATTTTTGCTTCTCTTTTTCTATGACTGTAAACTACAAGTTCTAACAATATTTTAATTAAATTCCACTTTTCCACTTAGTGTTTGACGTTTTAGGGATTTAGTACCAAAAACAAGTAACAGAAATACTTTAAACCAAACCCAACTTTACTCAGATTGCATAAGAAATAGACCCAAAGCCTTTAAGATCCACTGATCCTCTTCAGAAAAGCAGAAGGCCCCGCCCCTCACAGGCCTGAGGGCCGTCATCTCATCTCTCTTCCTTTCCTTCCTCTTCAGGTCCTGCTCTGTGTTTTCAGTTTGTCCGGCACCAAAAGAAGCTTGGACTGCATGTCGCTGATGACGTCCTGGAGATCGCACTCAGAGGGAAATGTTCGCTGGCAGACGGGGCAGCAGGGCCCCCTCTGCTCTGTCAGCTGGCTGATGAACTGGGTGCAGACCGCTGTTGCTAACATGGCTGTGCGAGCAAAGGTAGAAGGGGAAACACACACCAGGAGTCAGTTGGCTCTACGATTCTACATGTACCAAAGCAGGAAGTTTCACAGCTTTAGCTCAGATGTTTTTTGGGGTTTGTAAAGACTTTATTTCAATTCTCCGTTTAAAGACCTGATGAGAATTTTTGTTTTTAACACATTTTTCTCACGATGGAGGCACGTCTAAAAAAAATAACGGCAAGCCAAAAGTTTCCTGCTCTGCTCCATTCAGATGCCTCTAATTACAGACAAATCGATTCATGTGTGTCCCCATTTTCCTCGTCTGAGTTGGCATCTGGCTCAAAACTGTACGGCTGGATATTCAATTCAATTCAATTCAATTTTATTTGTATAGCCCAAAATCACAACAACAGTCGTCTCGATGGGCTTTGAAGTAAAACATGAACTCAAAAGGATCATGAATACAAAGAGTCAATAGGAAAATACTAAAATAAACTAACAAACTGACTAAGCTATACTGGCATCCCTGCCCTTAGACCCCCCTTCACGGTAAGGAAAAACTCCTAAAAAACCGGATTCCGGAAAAAAATGAAGAAACCTCAGGGGTGTCCACATGAAGGAGGCATCCTCCCCCAGGACGGACAGGAGATTTACCAGAACTCTTAGAGAAGAATGAACTTATCTAACTCTACATCTATATATTTAAAGTCCAGCAGACGAGCTTCATCCAGCCGGGGTTGGGGACAGTCAGGGGCGCGAGTCGAGCCGGAGACAGGAACCACAGCCAGGTGTAGGAGCAGGAGCAGAGACGAGGTACACAGCTCCAATACTGATCACCATGTATAGATTAGGCTGTGAGGGGGGATAAACTCCGAGGCGGATTTCTAATGAACTACTGCCGCTCTGCAGAAACTGTCATAGAAAACAACCCCCCCCCCCACCCCCCTTTTTGGCTAAAACAGCATAATCACAAAGTAAAGACCTCTGGAAACACTTTTACAGTCACTCGAGAGATGATCAGAGTGGGTTTTTAAAAGTCTTCAGTACTATTAGGAATCTGAAAAGGCTCTTCCTTCTGGATCTGGGTAGATTACCTCTCTGCTTGGAAGCTTTCTCCAGATCTCCCTGCAGTTTTCTTCCCAGGTCCCGCTCCAGATCCTGGCTGCCACACACATTACAGAACTTCTCCTCATCGCTGCTCAGCTGCTGCTCCTTCTTAAGCAGCTCTGCAGCAGTGTGGCTGTTGTTCTGCTCATTTGATGCTAAATCCTTCCTGAGATTTGAGAATCAAAAACCAAAAAAACAAAAAGAGCGGTCAATGGCAGAGAAATGAAAAACTAACGTTTACTTGGATGTAACTCACTTGAGTTTTGCCAGTCGGTCTCTGGCGCCGTTGGTTTCCTTTGACTTGGAGTAGAGCCAGTCCTCCAGCTCTCTCTTGTTGGGAAAGTGACCCAGAAACGTCACGAGATCCTCATTGTGGCGAGATGTGATTTTCTGTATCTGCTCCTCCTTGTCCAGCTGGAAAAAAGCCAAAAAAGAAGAATCAGAAAAAGAAAACACAGAGAAACAATGGCAACGTTTAGATTCAGGCTTTTTAATGGTTTATGTTGAGGAAATAAGACTGTCAGTGAGACAACGGTAGTCTGAGTTCATGTGACAGTATTTGATATTAAAATGTATTTCAAATAACTTTGAGTCATACCTTGTCCTTTTTTAGCATCTCCATCTGTGTATGAGCAGTTGTGTGCACATTAAGAGTCTGCACCTCCTGGTCGAGCTCGCCCTTCTCCCTCTGGAGTTCCTCCACCTCCTCCTCCACCTCCACCTCCTCCTCCTCCTCCACTGTGGAGCTCTGAACTGCAATCTGCAGGTCATGCTCCTGATAATTAACAATAAAAAACAAATAGATCAGAAGGTCTTTTCTACAAGGATCAATCACTAAATGTAATCAACTTACCAAAAAAAGTACAAATAAAATATATATATAGATCCTTATTGTTACAATTTACAGTTTAAAAAAGCTAGTTTACCCCTTAAGTAAAAATGAAATTTCATAACATTTTTGTCAAATCATGTAAAAACATGAGAAAGATAAACAATTATATTCAGTTGTGTTTGGGATTACCTGCTGAATATGTGCAGACCTGTTTAAATATGTCCCAATACTTTCACAGGGGTCAGTACCACTGAAGTTCTACCCTCCTCAATGCAGCACTAGAGTCTGTGGTTCCTCACTGACTTCTTGGTTCTTTTGTCATTAGACAAAAGAACCAAGAAGTCAGTTATTAAACTCTCCTGTCACACACCAAAATATTCTCTCTCACAGCCGTTTAAGGTTCAGTAGACCCCCCCACCCCCCCCACCCCCACCCCCGCCGGGCCAGCAGAATCCTGTCAAATGCTTCCAGGATGAGTAGGTTTTCATGGAAATGTTTTTGTGCTTCCATGAGTGTGAAGCGACTCCCAGTCGCCGTTTCCTCAGATGTAGTGAGCGTGCAGTCCACTGGCCGCGTCAGCTAGCAGCTCTTTCAACAAAAACTTTATTGATTACAGAAATTGAGTTTAAAATCCCACTCTGATCAGCTTTTTATCCCACTGGTCTTTTATTGATAATGATGCTGTTTTCAGCCAAAAGCAAAAAACTTCTGGAGAACATCAGTTTTCAAGAACATCAGCTGGCGGGGGCCCCTATTTGCAGGATTCAGGGGCCAGAAACATCTGTGAATATGGAGGACGTTTGTTTTATATTTTTAATGTATGTCCTCCATTATCAGAAGTATGCCATACGAACAATTAAAAACCACCAAAAACTCCATTTTCATTCCAGTGGGTCTTTAGGTTATTATTCAAAGTGTCCGAGTAGAAAAACATAAAAAATATATACTCTTACTGTTAGCACAGTACCATTGATAAATATGAGGATTTTCTGTTGCTATAATAATAATAGCAACTTTAAAATGAACAGCTGAGGATCGTTTGTTTAGTAATTTAGCTCCAGATGTCATTTTGTGACTTTCTCACTCAAATGCTGGAAACAGACACTAAAAACAAAGACTTTGTAGTGGTGCAGGTCAATCATCTACTTACCGCCTTAGTTAAGTCATTGTCCAGTTCCTGCCGCCGCGTGGACGAACCCTCCAGCCTCTGCAGGTCTGCCCTGATGCTCCTCAGCTCTGGCTGCTTCTTGCCCTGCATGTCTCTCTTCAACTCCACGGTTCGCTCCAGGCCGGTCTTCTTCCCTCATTTCATCAATGGATTGCTGCTTTTGTTGCTCCCTTTCCTGCAAATCAGCCTTCACAAACATAGCGACAAATGAAAGCAGTGTGGCTTTACACATGTGTGCAGTCTTCCTCTCTGCCTTCTTCATACTGATCATGAATTTTCTCACTTCCTACCAAAGCCTGACTGAACGTCTCATTCTCCGGCTCCAGTCTCTGAGTGACGTGTCGGTGAAAACTCTCAAGCTGCAGAGCGGTAAAGGGGGGGGGTCGGTCGTACCACTCCATCTCCAGATACCATGACAAAGAGCCAACCTACACAACAAACGCAACCAAAGGAACATTATAGATGATTCAGCTATGGGCTGACATTGTAAACCTCAGCATCTTAATGTATGTCTGATATCTTGGCCTCTTTGCCCCCCCTCTTTAGTCTCACCTGAGTGTCACGGTTCTTGATGCACTGCATTTGGCGATCGGCCTCCAGCTGAAGGAAGCCTAAAAATCATGTTAACTTTTTGTTTACATTGACAAGGACATGTTTCAATAAGGACACATTGGATACTGTAGATCATGAACCGTTTGTGAGGACTGGACTGAGTGACTCCTGCCTCATGCTGCATCCAAGGAACCAAAATCCCATAGACTACAGTTGTGAACTAAGCAGCTTTCACTCAGTCATACTATTTGTCAGTCACCATTCTTGATCACTTTTTAGGATGGCCTTGCTAATCAATGGTCAGCCCACTTTCAAGTGGTAGGGGTGTGGACTTCAACAAGCTCACTCCTGATTTGTGAGAGTGGTTGCCAAAGAAATGTTGACTCAGAACGAGTCGGATCCATCCCTGCTTCACGAAGATGTCTGGCTCCAACATGTACATTACAGATAAAAGGCGTCTGACTTGACTTCCTCTTATTGGAAGAAGGAAACCATTTTCTATGTGTGACGCCAAAGTTACTCTGTCCAGTTCTTGTATACGATCAAAGCTCTAAACTTTTTAAAATTCTAAAACTTCAATAAGTTTTCATTTGCTTATTCTAGAAATGCTCTCATGTTTAAACAAAATCTAATTAATGTGAAAAAAGCATAAATGAGTGTATTTCATAAATCTGTAAAATGCTTCAGTTGAATCCACCAAACACAGCACAGAATAGAGAGAAGCTAGATAAACTGGGTACAAAGTTTTAAATTAGGAAACAACCTGAAAAAAAAAACCATTTCATTGAACCAAAAAAACTACACAAGTGATCATTTACTCACAGAACTAGGTCCATTATGAACAGCTTTCTTTCTGGTGTTCACTCTACCTTGTTCCACCAGGAGATCAGCTTTGACTCTGTTGAGTCTCTGACACTCTCTGCCAGCTCATTCCAGCTCTTTCTGGCAGTCTGCTAGCCTTCGCTCTTTGTCCTTCACAGTCCTCTGGTGGTTCTGGTAAACATCCTGAGGCTCCTGATCTGAACCCTGAAACACCTGCAGCACACATGGGAAAGCACACAAACACACATTTTTCTAAAGTCTGGAGCAAAATATTTCTAATTTCATCTCAATAATAGTTTTTCCAACGTCAAAGTTCAAGTTCACATAACTTGTTGATTTGTTGTGGGTCCTTAATGTTGATAAAAACATATAGTGTGTTGTTTCAACAACATAAATGAAGTCATCACAACTCCATTTTCAATCTGTCTAACACATTTTAATGGAGTTTGAATTTAGTTGTTAGTTGACATGACTTAAGAAATTAGTTAGACTTCATCAGAATACTTGACTTCCTTAGATGATGTAATCAAAATATTTGTTTATTTCACTTAAAAAACACTTCCTTAAACAAAGCAATAAGTGATATAAACGTGATCTTTTAAGTTTGGGAAACCAATCAATAGGTTGAAGTTACTGGAAATCATTTGCTAGCTTTAATCAACATTTGAAGGCTGCCAGGTTACAAATTATTTGAAGTTGAGTCAACCTGGGATTTTTTACAGTGTGTTAAATATTTTCTTTTAACAATCTGTTTACTGTACTCTAGATCACCTGATCTGTCTGTATTGTATCTGTATCATCATGGATGTGCAAATACTTTGTATTAATGCATAAAAAGGACGTTCCTGTCACATGACGCGCCTCTCATTTCATGACACTATTAAACACTGGTTGTTGTGTTACCACGACATTCTGATGTGTGTTTGTTCTGTTTCAGTTACCTAAAGTCAGTATTGATGCTTGTTTTCAGAGAATGAAGAGAAAGTCTACATATAGTCTAATTTTAAGTAGAAAATGCAGCAGAAGGAGGGAAAGAGATGGTAGGAGAGAGACAGAGGAGGAGGAAGATGAGACAGAGAAGCAGGAATGACAGAAGAGAACGAGGAAGACAAAGATGAGACGGCATCAGATGAAGGTCAGTCAGCATCATTGGTCAGAGAAACAAGGCAGAACTCAGCTAAAGCAGGAGCTCCACCTGTTCCTGGACCAACAGGTGAAGTTAGAATGATGCTGTCCTGATAAGGAAACTGTTTAACAGAAATGTCTACAGATATCATTAATAATTACTAGGGAAGGATATCATTATTATTATTAATATTATTACAGAACAACTGATTTTACTTGTGTTCATTCTAGAAATCTCCCAGTCCAGAGCTGAACAGCCCAAGCAGACACACCTAAAATACTTCCCACCATCCTGGTGGAAGCACATCTCCTCCAGCTGTTTAGTTGCTGCAGTTCAGGTGATTTCTTCTCCTTTTTCTGCTTCCACTCTCTTTTTCCAGGCTTTGATACGTGGAGGTCAACGTCCACATGAGCGTGTTGCATCTGTGTGAATCACTCCAATCAAATGCTCTGGGACGTCCATGAAGGTCTGATGAAGGGTCACGTCTCTCTCAAGAAGGCAGAAATACACATACATGTGCGTTTCCATGGAGTGTCCACAGAAAGCAGACGGCGTGTTGCAGAGGCCAGCGTTAGCGTAGCTTCATCCAGGTCAGACCTGCAGGCCGTGTCCCACAGCTGCTGCCTACATTCAGTGTGTTTTCCACGTATGACAGTTCAGTCTGTGGTGGTTCATGCCTGATCATACATGTTTCTGCCATTGGTGGGGGTCCACAAACGTCCATCCAGGGTTTCAGCCGACGGCTCTTTACAGGAATTCAGTTTAGAGCTGTTTACCATTTATGAATGGTTGATAATTACACGTATTTATGTGGATTTTATGCCATTTCTGTGAGATCTGTGCACAAACTAGTGTCTTTCAGTGACCGATCATGTTTGTCTAACAGACTCTTCACGCATGAACCACTGATGTAGAACTTTTAGATCACGTATGCGGCGCACATGTCACCTTCAGACTACATAACTGACACATGAATCACTGATGAAATACAGATAAACAGCTCAATAATCACACGGTTCATGTTGGTTCACGTGTTCTTTGCGTGTTTACTCCTACTTCTTCTGTGGTTTTAACGTGTTTCATTGGTGATACGTCTGTGAAAACGTCACATCTTTTCCACATTTCTACACAACATGCACACCTGTACACAGAGGCTGTGGGACACGGCCCACCGTTCAACCATGGAAAACTGGATCTTCCTCCAAGGATCCACCGTCTGGAAGAGCACCAACCGAACGTCCATCAGGGGTTTTAGGGTTCTGGAGTCTGCAGTACCGCAGCTGAACCACCAGATGTCAGCAGAGGTCAGCAGTAGATGTCTGCAGAACCAGCTGACTGACTGTGGAAACACTTTTGACCAAATGGAAACACATCTGGACAGAAACTGTTCATTTAGTTCTTCCTCACTAGAAACTGAGCCTCATCTTTGTTGGTTTTGCTCTTTCACTACAACATTTTGGAAAGATTTGACTCATTTTAGAACAAACATCTATGTGACCAGAAATTATTCTATGAACATATTATTTATGGAGATTTTACACACTTGATGCAGAGAACATTTATGTTGTTGATTAATTAAAAAAACAGTTTCTATGTTTTTCATAAAGAAATTATTCTGTGCTCATTGGCTGAGAGCCGCATGCGGCTCTCAGCCAATGAGCGTGCGGCTCTTTGAGTCTCGTCATATTTTCTATACACTTTTTTATTTTTTATTTAACCTTTGTTTAACCAGGAAAGTCCCATTGAGATTAAAAACCTCTTTTGCAAGGGAGTCCTGGCCAAGAGGCAGCAAAAAGTTACAAACACAGCCAACAAATAAAATTACATTCAATTATAAAAACAGTTACATTTAAAGGAGTTGACCTCAAGTGCTCTCAGTCTGGTTTTAAAATCATTTGAAAAGATAAGATGCCTCATTTCATATTTCTTTCTCTCTTAAACCACACTCAAACCATCAGAGGGTATTAAAAATAAATAATAATTAATAATAAAAGTAATTTGGTAGTGTGTGTGTGTGTGTAGGTGTGTGTTTGTGTGTGTGTTTGATTCTGCTCCTGACACACACGTGACTGCCAATCATCTGCGCAGGTTACGCCCACTGTCAGAACACATCTATAAAGATTAGCTGTGCGTGCAGACTGTTACCCTCATGGTCAAAATGGAGAAATTCAGAGTATAAGATAAACACAGAACGTTTCTGGAAGAACGGGAAGATTCTTACTTTTTACTGAACAGAATGGAAAGTCACGATGTTTCTCATTATGAGCTTCTGGAAGCAGTAAAATAGTTCATGGCAGAAAAGAACAAAACATATCCCGGAGAAAATTAAAAACTTCCTGATCATCTGACACAAATTGTCTCTTTTATGAACAAGTTGAAGTTTTTCTAAGTCCACATTCAAAACAACAATCTGTCCCACGTTCCTTCTTTGTGGAGCTCACAGCAGAAACTGCAATCAGAATGAATAAAGTGCAGAACGTGACGCTGCTGCTGAACAAAAACGACCGCAGATCACTTTTCTCATAGATCCTTTAATGCAGAGACTGACTGATGAGATCCCCGCTGGTCACTGATGAGGCAGCGAGAGAACCAGAGATAAATGAGCAGAAATCTCTGTGAAAGAAGGCCCTGTTATAATTTGGAGAACAGACATCGGTCCGTTCTGACCGACACTCATGTAAAGGAGCTGATCAGAGAGGCTACAACTGGCCTGGGGCTTAGCCCCGCCTTCAGCCCCTAAGACTCATGGGAAGGGGGGAATCTTCAGTGTAAAACCATGAGCCAGGTAGCTGTTAGCAGAATTAAGCTGCATACCGTTTGGCTGAATGAGTGTGAAATGAAGTTACTAGTTTATTAATGTGAGCAGGAAGGGGAGGCGTGAATAACGCAGCCAGTTCACTTAAAACTCAGCACTTGTTGGATTACTACTCCTAAGTATGAACTGACTCATTGCAATGTATTAATTTTTAATAAATTATTTGCTTTTGATTCAAATGTCAGTCAATTAATTTTAAATTTAAAAACATATAAAAGCAAGATATTCTAATGAAGGTTAAAATTCATTTCAGTTGCACACAACTGAAATGTAATGTATTTAATGTGTTTATTGTGAATATGAATCACTCAGACACCAGAAGGATGCTCTGTCCAGATGTTTGTGTGTTTGTTGGTGTGAGGGTCATTGAAAGAGGAATGTTGATGAGTTATGAAGAATTACCAGTTAAATACTGATGGATAAATGGTGAAAATATTCAGTTTTTATCATCGTAAATCTGACTTCAGAGGAGTCATTAGCCGCGTTTCCATGGGCAAAAGTAATCAGAAAGAATGCCTGATCAGAAAGAAAATGTGTCATGTAAACGCGCCGTTCAGAATAGTCTGCCCTGATCAGACTCTTTCGGATCAAACTTTCTTTCTGATGGAGATAGGTGGGTTATACCGATCATTTATCCGATCGTTGGTCATGTAAACGGTTCATTCTGATCGTGTGTCACTACTGCTCTGGTTTACGTCATTCATAGACGGTGTTTTGCTGAGAGAAAGCTTTGGAGCGCATACAGGACCGACCAGGAGGCCCCGCGTAAAGCGCCGCTCCGCTCTCGCCCTGCTGGCTCTCTGCCTCTCCCCCCTTCATGAGGGGTATGCGGGGCAGGAGCGCTTCGTGCCCACTGACGTCTGGACCCGGCACCCGAGCTCTGCGTTCGGGCTCTGGTGCCAGTGGACCGAGTGAACCTCTCTGAGCAGAGCAGCAGGATTTATTAATGTGTTTGGGGGGGAGGGGGGGTGCTTTGTTACGTGTGCGTTTTGTTGTGTTGTTATGTGTGAGCCGACCCGCCGATCTGGGTTAGCGGCTGCAGGACTCAGGAGGACAGAGCAGAGCTTGGCCCGTCAGCTCACACATTTGGGTCGGTGTGTGAGCTTCAAAGCAGAAATGTCGCTCAGTCCTTAGAAACTGTCCAAACAATCACGTGGATTTGTGTTTCCAGTTGTGCCCCGACAAAATAAAGGCTGATGTTATTCCCAAACATTTACGTGCAGCCAAGCTAATGTTGTTAGCCCGTGTTTATAGCCTCTCCTAACCCTGGCTTCAAGCTCCGTTCTTGCACAAAAAAGCACTGACCACACGGATGAAATATAAAACGATGAGCGATTAGACGCTTCATAATATTCACAACATTAATAAAAGCAAGTTTGGAAGATCGTCTCGTAGATTACCGAGCTGCTGCATAAATGTATGTGACAGCAAAGGCTTGTTTACAACGGGACACTTCCTTCCGGGATTTTTAACACTACTGCACATGCCCAAATGATTCATTCCAACCGAAAGTGTGACCCATGTGAACGTTTGTTCTAATCGAAAAAAGGTTTTCTGTGCCCATGTGCATGGGTGAATTTTAACCATTGATCCGATCAAGATATTTTGCCCATGTAACCACAGAAAATGCCTCTCCAGCATCAACCACTGAGTGGTTGTGTGTGTCAGAGAGAGGCAGAGAAAAGAGTGAGATAAAGAGAGAGAGAGAGTGTGTTTGTGTGTGTGGAGGGGGTCTCTGACCTCCAGGGTAGGGAGAGGAGAGTGTTATGGACAGTAATATGGCTTTAATTGTGTCTTTGTGTGTGTACGTCTTGGCAGCTCAGTGTGTGGTGTGGCTCTTTGACTCTCACAGTGAAACAAGTCGGCTCTTGGTGTCAAACTTGTTCACCACCCCTGATTTATTAAATCATGCACTAACAAAAAGCTGTTAGAACAGTAGAAACATGGTCTCTATTGAGACTTTAACAGATTCCTTTTTCTTTATTATTTTAGTTTTATCATTTTAACCTGTTATTATTATGGCTTTTTGACATTTTGTTCATTTCAGTCATACGAAAACTCTTGCAGTAGAATACATTTATTTTCACATACTTAATTTACATCTTAGTTGGCATTCACAAACTTTGATTGGCATAAGGCTCCGTACAATTCCATGAGATAACTTCCATAAACTTTAGGGTAAAAACCCCCAAAACCAAAGATCATCAAGAAGAGAGAAGAAGAAAGAATGTAAATGTATAATCAGTGTGTCATAAGATGAGGTGTGTTTTGGTGGCATTCCATTTTCATTTCATTTCATTTCATTTCCAAGTAAGACTGCTATGTGTGACCCGGCACCTTTGACCGTTGGGCCGCCCCCTTCTTTCCATTTCTTTTATCCGAGTTCAGCGCTACAAAGGGGACATACTATCTAATGGATCTGCTATGTGTGACCCGGCACCTTTGACCGTTGGGCCGCTCCCGTTCGTGCCCACTAGGGGAACATACTATCTGCAAAGAGAGAGAGAGCGAGAGAGCGAGAGAGCGAGAGAGCGAGCGAGCGAGCGAGCGAGAGCGAGAGCGAGCGAGAGAGAGCCAAACAAAGAAAACGAAACAAAACAGGGAGCCAACATAGGAATCACTCATACCCAATTTTTTAAGAACATAAATCCCCATCCGCAAAACGTAAGGAACTATTATTTGAACCGCCAAGAACAACCCGTATGAAGACACTACCTACATCCATCCAAGCTCCCAAAGCATGCTGAACATGCTTAAGTGCCATCCATTATTCGTAGCTTCCATCAAATACTAAGAACGAGCTTAGCGTTATTTCATTTGGTATGCTATTAAAGGCTTTTAATTAACATCCATTAATTCAAGCTTCCAACGACAGGACTACGAACGAGCTTAACTGCCATAATGTTTCCCCATTTGTCATACCATAATACGAGCTCAGAACATCCATTTATTCGAAGATTTCCATCTAAGTATCAAGAAAATCCTCACTGCCATTTGTCTGAAGCTTAATTGGCGTAATTGAGTTTAGAAACCAAAATTTGAGCTCCATCGCATACTAATAATACACTTTAGAACATCCTAAATTTTGAGGCTTCCACCTGGCAATATAATCCAAGAATTTACATTCATTCTACTGCCAACATGATGATTGATTTAAGTCAGAAGTGTCATGGGAACGTAGGGGAGGTCCACCGCCCCATCACTTTCAGTTCAGCAATAGGTACGTTGAGCAGTCATCGTGGCAACACCAGATCAAGGAATGCAGGGGTGTCATCATTCGCCAGAAATGGGGAAGCAGGCCAGAGAGCAGGGACTCGCAGGCTCAGGATGCGATGCATAGATAAAATACAAAACCAGTATTAGTCCCAGCAAAGAACATATATATAAAACCTAGAACTGATTAGTTTATACACTGATTAAGATGAATGGAATAACAAGGTTAAATTTATTAGAAAGTTAAGGAAAGTCCCATTGTGGCTTCATCGCACCATAGAAACCACCAGTATCACAAATTCCAGCAGTGAATTGATAGTGAAATACAGAACCTGCACAATATCTTAACACCAATTTTATATACACCAATTGTAAAGAAGCAACCTTTGACAGTTCCAGAGGGACGCACCTTCAGAAGGTCATCGAGAATTAGGCGATGGGATGGGTAACCAAGGGCCAAGGAGATTGTAGATGAGGAAGGTCCACGTCCCACGTAGCAATGGATTGCAGCTCGGCTGAAATTTGATTCTCATATTTGATATTAGTGGTTCTCAAATAGGTGGACAACAAAACACAGACTGCCGAAATTTTAGCCAAGGGCATCTGGAGATCCATAAGGGATCGTAGGTTTTGATAGACTGAACCTTAGATTTTTAGAGGCGGAGCATAACAAGCCTCTACATGTAGATGCATCTAGCCAAGTGTCATCTGCTTAAGCAGGGCAGATAGAAGACTGGCTTGCGGACACAAGAATTAACTCTTGAACTAAGCTTTAGAGCGTAAAAGATGGAGTTTCTACGGTCAAGGTTAATTTGCTTATGGTGTATTTAAATACTACCCAAGACAACCGATGAAACACATAAGACTATTATCTCACTCTTTAAAGAGCCTTAATATAAACTCCATGGCTAAATTCTCATAACCACACGATCTTTAAAACCATTAGAGCCGTGGATTCTGGCGGCCGGACGTACACAAACCGCTCTTATAAATCTTTCCCTCCAAAAACTAGAGGGCCCAGCCACAGAAGAACAAGCGGAGGGAGACTGAAGACACGACAGGCATCACCATAACAAGACCTCTAGCATTGAGAAGGACAGGCTACAAAACGGAAGACGTGAATATCCAGAACAGGAACATGGGGCCCAGGATCAAACTACCCGGAACAAGAGCACAAGATGAATGGATGACCGTGGGACCAAAGCCAAAGCAGAATCAGGTGGGCCGATCATTGAACAAACAGCCACTCAACCAAAGAATGAAACAAAGTACACGCTGCACAAAAGCAAGAGATGGCATAAAGGGAGAGGCGTGCACCAATGAACCATCCAGATCCAGAAGAAGAAAACAAATCCGGACGGGCAGAGGACCATACGTCGCAGACAACGCGGTAACCCAGATCAGAAAATGAAAGTAAGCCACAGAGATGCAAAAGACCAGGCATACAGAGGAACATTGACGCAGAGAAAACATCAAAACGCGCAAAACGAAGGGGAGCCCATAGCCTACCCAAGTCCAGTACAGGGCTTGTGATAATACAGTTGATAGCATGAGGACCGCCATGACAGCAGAAAGGTCAACCGATAAACAAATCGAGCGCCGACTGGATGCCGAGAGACTCCTCCGGGAGGCATAGAGGCAGGACACTGAGAACATCAGTGATAACAGCCATCCCCAGCCACAAATCGCGTCCGGAGGAAAACGTGGAGAAGGCATGGGCAGCCGAAGTAAAAATAAACCAATCCGTAAGGCGCACGAGGAATCAGGCTACTGACGCCAGAAAATGACCACGACGACAGGCGCCAACAGGTCCAAAACAAGTTCCAACAACATGAACACATCCAAGGGCCACCCACAGTGGCGGCCTAGAATGAACCATACCGTGAGCAGGCGGAGGCGACGAACGAAGATCGCCGAGTGAATCAAAACAAGCCACAGACGTTGCATAAAAGAGACAAATCAAAAGTAAAAATCCACAGAGGAGAGAGGGGTCCAACAAGAACAAACCAAACGCTGAGTAAACCACCAAATGCACAGCAGCCACGACAGAAACACAAAACAAAGAGAGCCACCAAAATAATAAAGCCAGCGTTGATTAAAGACAGGCAAAATTCACATTCGGCTCTTATCTAGGAGCCGTAGGAGCCGAGTCTTAGCCGGATGGCTAAGACAGAGACTCAGGAGGAGTTTCTACCCCCATGCCATCAGGCTCTTAAACGTTAACTCTACACGTGTACCTTAATTATTTAAGTCTACAGTCCACATTCATGCACATTAATTTGCATTCCATATTTAATTCTACAATACACATACTGTACGTATTTCAGCGGAACATAGTTTTACTTATGTATATCATGTATACTTTACAGAAATATATGACGTACATTTCCTGTACGGTTTTCCCTAATTATTGCGCTGTCCACAGAGCGGACCTGGGTTACATTTCACTACTGGTTGTATTTGCTAAATATAACTTCGTATGCAACAAAATAAAAAAATCCTGAAATCTTAAATAACATACAGCAACAGATAAAACGCCGAAAGCCACAACTAATTCAGCCAGCATGAGAAACCTGTCCAGACGAGGACCACCAGCCCTGAACCACAGGAAAGACCCCACAACCCCTGAACAATAACAGGATGCAGAGCCACAAAACATGAAAACGAGTCAGGTAGACCACAATGACAAAGAACATAAAACTACAATACCCAGAGTCCTTAGGGGCGTGACGTCACATACAACCGGAACAACAATAACGAAACAGAAACGCATTAGAAAACACAACAGAAAAACACGGGAAAAGACCGCCTGGCCGCTCACCGCAATGATACAAACGGCCACAACAGAGGAGAATGCCTGGACAGCCCCCGATCTAACGCCGCTGCCAACCAAAACACCGCGAAACGCTCACCCACAGCAGCGACGCGAACACGCCGGCGCCGCCACCCGGCCGATGAAACGCCGCGGAAGGAGAAACAAACGCGGCGAAATGAAAACCCCCCACATCAGAAAAAGTGGGATCACCATCCAAAGGAAGGGGGGAACACACCAAGATGCCAAAGAGAAGGAGAGCAGCGGGCATGGAACACCGGCGACGAAAGCGGCGCTGCGGTAAGAAAGAAAATGAACGCTGCACACCTGGACTTAAATAGGAAGCTGAACAGGTGAGTTAATTAACTACCGCCCTAGGGGGGAAAGAGACTGCCGAGTTTCCGGTGCCTGAAATGCGAATACATTCGCTATTTTTCACTGAGGGCCACATCAGAATAGCGGCTGTCCTCAAAGAGCCAGATATAACTTATACATGTAACTAAATGTAATGGAAAATAAATGTAACTACTCCATAATGTTAAATTACTCATTCATTTATTTATTATAACTTCTTAAAGTGACAATTCCAGCTGCATAGAAAACATATGTTTGCTTGTTATTCCAGCATAAATCCTTTACATTTAATTCTGTCAGGTTAGGTTATCTGGACAGTGTTTACGTCATAATGTATAGATGCCAAATCCCATATTTCAAGTCAGATTCCCCCTAGATATGAATAATTTTTAATAACCTGATAATAATAATTTTTATTTTTATGTTAAGAAAGTAAAAACTTTATTCCTCTCGCGGGCCACATAAAATGACATGGCAGGCCACGTTTGGCCCCCGGGCCTTGAGTTTGACACGTGGTTTAATTTGAGGCTGCAGGTTTGAGTCTGTCCGTGTTCTCGGGGGCGACGGCGTGAGGTGCTGGTTTGCAGTGGTGCTGATGAGCGGCGCTGCAGTCTGCATGCATTTGTGGTGAAGCCATCAAAGCTTCGTTTCCACATTCGTGAGGTCGTTTGGTTCTCTGTGGGGCCTCCACCTCTTCTGTTCTCCATGTCTGCTGTCTTCAAGCCGCTGTGTGAACTCAAAACTGGAGCCTCAACCTTGAGGAGTGTTAGCTTACGCTAACAACGCTGTTACAGTATTTGTGTAATCAGTTGAAGAGTGACGGTCGTTGGTGGAGCGAGTTATGTCATGCATTTAAGGATTAAACGGGGTTCAGAACAGAGGGAACACAGCCGGAGGCTCAACAGTCCTGGCTAGATCTTTTTCTTAAAACCCCACTCTGATGAAAATAGTGTTTTTGGTGTTTTTAACATGTTCTGATGACGACATTGATGACATGAAGCACATGAAGCTCCAAATAGTTTTTCTGAGTTTTTCTTTATTTAAATCAGGAATCTGGAGCAAATGAAAAATGCAGTTTGAAAAAGATCGTATTTGTGGCGTAGAAAATACTCTGGGCGGGGCCAAAGTCTCCATGCTCCGCCCCTTTCTGATCATCACCTGCAGACAAATGGATCCATGATCGTCTTTATTTTCCTTGCCTGAGCTGGAATCTGGATCAGAACTGGACGGCTGCATAGACCTGATATTACTGACATTTTTGACGCTAATGTTAGGTTGGGGGTGTGAGGAGCTGTAAGCTAGTGGAGAGAGTGTAAACAAAGGGATGATGGGAAATCAGTGCAGACTCACTCCCCGCCAACGGTCCCGCCCACAACTCAGAGGTGAATTTCTGCTGCTTTGCAGAAACTATGTCCTAAAAAACGACACAGGAGTTTAGTTTTTGCCTAAAAACGTCATTGTCATCATTAAAAGAGAAACACTTTGAAAACTGACTAAAAGATGATCTGAGTGGAACCTTAAAGTAGGAGCCTCTGCACGTCATGTGGCTCTTTGCGTCAGAAGAACCCGTCCATCCTGTTTCAGTTCGGCCTCAGAAGGAAGCATTAAACTGAAGCCTGCAGAGTCTGAGAAGAAGATCTGCAGATGTTGAGTTTGGATCTCTAGTCTGACTTTTTCCTTGGACTCGACCAAAGAACAGTGACTCTGGTCCTAAAGCTCTGGTACAGGGTTAATCCCCAAATGATCCCCCCTCCTTCTTCCACTCATGTCCAAAGAGTTGAACTGGTGTTCATGAAATAATCCTGAATTATAACCCCCCCTTCCCCCTCCCCTTGCAGAGTTGGTTATTAGCATCCCATCATCTGCACTCCAGCGTTTGATAACACGTCTGATCTGAGCAGCGTGGTGCTAGAATGCTAAACATGTGTGTGTGTGTGTTGCTCAGAGGTACAGCACTAATACCCCCCTCCCCACCCCCACACACACACACACTTATTTCCCCCTCTGGCTCAACTCATCTCATCAGCTGCTTCAAACACAGAAAAGCTCCTTTTTTCCATTCAGGCTTTTATTGGCCTCTAAAAGGCTCATTTCCAACGGGGGTGGGTGGGGGGGGGTCAAACAGGAAGGAGTTCAATGCTTTTATTTTATTTTTTATTGTAAATTTTTCCATCGATGGACATGCTGTTTGCAGACTCTGGATCCTGGTTTTTGTTGTCGTGTTGCAGACGAACAGAAATGAGGTTTCTGGTCCTGAGGCAGCACTGCCTCCATGTTTTATGCAGCGCTGCACGCCGCAGCAACACGTTCATGCCCCGCACCGCAGAAAGGCCCGCATCCACACATGTGTGGTGACAAACGCAGCAGAGCAGATTCAGGAAACTGCATGACCAGAGAGCGTGCACGTGGATGTGCGTCCGCTCTGCCTCACAAACACCACCTTCAATCCAACGGTTTGGCGGTTGGTTAGAATCCCTTCAAACACGGACTGTTACTGCACGTTTACCTGCTCTGGCTGCTGCAGGTGATTCAGGTGTTTGTCTCTGGTTGATGGAGCGACTCCTCAGAACTCAGAAGGAGGAGGCTCAGTGAGGCCCAACCAGAGGAAGGAGCACCATGGAGGTGCGTTAAGTGACTGGTTTTCCCCTAGACACCAAGCTTTGGCTCAGTGGTGACGTCCTTCAAAAAACCGTATCTCTGTGGGCCTCGAGATCCGCCCTCCTGCTGGTTTTTCAGAAACCCAGCAGCCGTGTCGGCTGCCGTTACCTGGATCAGGTGTGTTTGGCCAATAAGAAGCTGCAATGGTAGCTTAGTTAAACATGCTGGACACTGTTCCTGGATCATTACAGTTTCTTCAGTTGGAAGGAGGAGTAACAGATTGGATCCACCTTCAGAATAAAACTCTTCCAGGATTTTTGTGGTGTCCACTAGTAAAATCAAATCCATTCAATTTAAGCCAAACGTAAGGATTAAAAAAACTCAAAGGAAATGAGGGCAAATAAGAAAAGCTGCATGAAAACATGCATGTTGATGTGTTTACAGAAAACATTTACCTGAAAGTGACACTTTGTTTGACTTTAAAACGCTCTGACATTATTTCCTGCCGTCCGTCAAACAGAAACTGTGATTTCTGGGCCGTATTCAGGCTCTGTGAGCCCAGAAGGTCAAGAAACATCACATAAGAGGTGTTTCCGATCGCAGGAAGGCATGTTTCCATGGAAACGGCCAATGGCTGTGGTTGTTTATAGTCTGGGATGTTTGCAGCTCGTCTTCCTTCCACGTGGCGTGGAGTCACATTTCCTGTAAACCATGAAAGCCTGGACTATCACTGCAGCTCCACATCAGAGAGCTCTGCCTCTGAACCGGGTCAGTGAAACTTTGGGCTCAACGATGGACACAAACAAAAGTCTGCAGAAGTTTGGAGCCGCAGCTGTAACGACCAGCAGAGGGAAGCCCGAGGAAAGCAAAAATCAACAGTTTGATTTACAAGATGCTCCTCCTGGACAAGTCTGAGTGAGGGTGGAGGGGCTGGGGGTTCAGGTCGATGCAGGAAGAGTGTCGATCTCGCAGCAGCAATTACTGCTTTATAAATGGGGCCGGTGTCGCTGGGAATGAGCAGCTCCATCAATCAGCCTGACAGCGCCGCTCCTGCGCCGTCACTCCGCCTCCTGACCACAATCTGCGGATTTCAACTTAGCCCAGAAATTGATAATCCGATTCAGACGTAACCTGGTTAGCTGCTGGGGTGGGGTGGGGGGTGGGGGATATGGGCCGCTCAGCTCAGATACCCAGCCAGCCCCCCCCAGCCACTCTGATGGCACACAGATGCATCACTCTGGATATGGTGTCATGACTTTGAAGCGGCAAAGCTCCATGAGAACAGAGAACGGTTCTGCTCAGACTCTCCTGATCAGGTTCTGTTTGGTTCGGTTCTGCTCAGACTCTCCTGATCAAGTCCTGACCAAGCAAAAGATGGAGACTTCTATTTGGACGCTCATATGGGGTTTGAACCTGCTGTCCATGAAGGTTTGTCTTCCATCCTTCCACATCTCATGGAGTTGCTGGAGCCTATCCCAGCTGCGGTCAGGGACAGTCACCAATGAACCCATGCAGTCTGCTTTTGGACTGTGGGAGGAAAGTGGAGAAAACCCAAACATGACCCTGGAGAACATGCAGACACCACACTGGAGGAACCTGGATTTGAACCTTCTTGTTATGAGGCGAGAGCGCTAACCACTTCACCATGCAGCACGGTGGTGGGAGTCAGAAACCCAGATAAGCTGTTTGGTTTTGTTCTCTGCGATAAAAACGGTGAAAGTGAATAATTGTTTCTGTGAGGGAGCATAGCGTGTGATCTGTGCTGTAGCTGAACCACACAGAGCCGAGAACGCCGTTATTTAGCTCAGTTTATTGAACCTTCAGAGGAAATTGAGACGTTTGAACCTCACACTGAATATGCAGCTCTCTAAGGACTGAATGTTACTTAAAAATAAATGCACGCACTCGGCCAGACGAGCATTCATTCTGCAGCTGAATACCAGCGGCAGGCCTCTATGGTTCAGTATTGATCTGGGGCACCCTCATCCGAAGCTCGGTGAATGGAGCTTCAAGGATTTACAGCCAATGGAATCAGTGAGTAATTGATTCTGAAAGAAAACCAGCAGGAGAACCCAGAAAGACACCACTTTCAGACCACCACTCTGCTGAAAACTGCACAGTTTTAGGTTTGTGTGAGTGACATGTCATTCTGCAGCTAGCATGCATGCTCAGGGAGGGATGCTGCAGGTAGACCCCCACGTTTACCGCCATGGTGCTCCAGAGCCGACAAAGAAGAAGAACTTCACCGGATCTTATTTCAGACGTGTTATCAAACCAGACATGTTTGAGAAAAGCCTTTGGAGCAAGAACAGCCCAGCGATTCTGAGAGTAAATGGATGACTGCAGACCAACACAATGAATGACTGCAGGTTAACCCTTGTTCTATCCTAGGCACTTTACCGTTGGGAGTTGGGTCATCTAGACCCACTAGACAGAGCTCTGAACCTTTTTTTTCTATTTTCTGTGATCTTCACTGGTTCAATGGATTACATGAAATTTTTCCACCTTTATCCACCTTTGTCATGGTAGGGAGAACATGTAAAAGTAAGGGTGGGGTCATCCAAGATAGCACAAGGGTTAACATGACAGATGACTGTAGGTTAACACAACGGATGATTGTACGTTAACACAATGGATGACTGCAGGTGGCAAAAATGAAAAAGACCCAACTTCGAAAGCTTTTCTTTGATGATTTATTTTTTTTACTACACAACAGGCCACCATTACACTGATTATTTATGGTAGTCGAGACAGAAAAAGGTACTTCTTCAAGAACCTCAATTCTAAGGATATCTGATGCAGAATCACTCCGTGTATCATTCCTGTTCTCTGAAGTTCGCTTTAATTGATGCAGGCTTAATGTGGGAACACAGCCGAGTTCATTTGCCTGCAGGTTAGGTGTGAACACACTCTAAAACTCAATAAAAGTGTCCCAGCATGCTCTGCTCTGACCCCCCCTGGATGCAGCGAGCAGATAGGAAGCTGCCTGGCATAGCGGCCCTGAATTAGCAGAAACAGCTGCTCTGTGTCACAGAAACCTCTAATGTCCCTCCGTACATATGTCTGCCAGCAGATTACAGCCTCTGCCGTCGTCCAGATGTTCCTGCTGCTGATGTGACACCCAGACGCGTGCACGTGTCCTATCGGCCATCCATCTGCACAGGGCTTGTTCTGCATCCTGCTACATGGCAGCCGTGCTGAGACCTGCGTCACCCCCAGCTGCTGCAGGGCCACAAAGGCAACGGGCTGATCACTGATCAAACCATCAGCTCCAGCATCTTTAACATGATGTCAAACTAAAAAAGTCTCCATGAACTTAAACTGCATTCTGGTACAAACCTTAAAGATTTACTCCAGAGCTGTTAGAAGTCTGCAGGATGTTTGTAGCTGAGTTAGTTAAAGTTCTTTGCTCTCTTAGAGCTCAATGTTCACATTGTAAAACAGACAATGTTCTTCTCTGTGAACACCGTAGGAGATGTGGGACAGCTGGGATGAGCGCCCGCCGCCGGAGGACCACAGGAGGAAAACAGACGGTTTGGAGAGCGGCGGGGAAATTGAGGAGAACGCCTTCAGGGGAGGCAATCATCCCCAATATATCCATCCCACCTTCACCCTTGCCGTGTGTTCCACCGCATGTCGGTGGCGATGGTGGAGAACCGGGCTGGCGGCTGGTGGCAGGATTAATGGGTGGTGGACGGCGAGGCATCTGCTGCGTGCTCTCTACCAACTGCTCCTGAAGGATGATGAAGGTGCTGGACGCCTGTAGCTCTGACTTCCTTCCCTGAAGTCAGCCTCCATTCTTTCCAGGTCTCTGCCGGCCTGAACTTCCTCTAGAGGCTTCTACATGAAGAGACCTCGCCCCCACGGCACCACCCCACCCATCAGCTGGCCTGACCAAAAACCGCCCCACTCTGCAGATGGACAAACCCATGATGTCATCGGTGTTGGTGTGATGTTTCTGCCTCTGGGAATCTGTCCAAACGTGGTGAGGACGTTGTTGTGATAGTATGCAATAAAGTATGTTGACCACTAGGTGGCTCTACCGGTTGGTATTGAAGTTGTTGTACATAAGGCGAAAGTGGCATGGTGGATGTAGCACAATGTGGCTAATTGAAGGAGTGACTGGAAGCTAACTGGGCCTCTTCTCTTACATGGCACCAGGAGTAAAACTTAAAGGACGACATGGATTTGAAACCGCCGGAGAGTTTGAAACTGATGGGAAATGTCAACGAAAACTGGCACACCTTCAAGCAGCAATTCCAGCTGTATGTTGCAGCGATGGGACTGGAAACGAAGCCAGATGCTAGGAAGGTAGCGTTACTGCTAACGATAGCAGGGCCACAGGCCACTTGAAGTATTCAACACGTTGGTGTTCGACAATCCTGGTGATGAAGGAAAGTTGGATGTAGTTATGGGCAGTAGTTAGTTAGTTAGTTAGTTTGGAGGATTCCCTTCTGCTGTTCTTCATGTTCCTCTGCGGTTCTCCTGAACTCAAACACTTTTACAATCACAAATGTGGATTGAGTTCAGAAGGCAGACCCAAAATCCTCCAGGCGTCTTGCTGCTTTCCTCAGACGTTGCTGATGAATGTTCAGACAGTGACGGCAGAGCAGATGCTTTGCTACAGTTTCCAGGCAGACGTTTCCCTTTTTCTCTCCTAACAGCTGTTTTCATTATGGGTTTTCACACCCTGTGCTGGAACAGGAACATGTCCGCTCCGAGAAGATGCACAACGTGCACAGTAACGTGCACAGTAACATGCATCATTCACACACATCTGGAAATGTCTTTGAACTTGAACTGATTTCTATTTTTCAATGTCTTGATTTTGAATTATTGATTTTCAGATGGTGATCATCCAGATTTGGGTTGAAGGCCCCGCCCACAAACTCAGCCTCCGCCCCCTCGGGTCTTGTCGTCATGACAGTTTGAACCAGTCTCTGAGAAGAAGCTGACAGGTCCTCCCTGTTTGAATCTTTTGGTCAGTTTACCAGCGTAGTTTTTCTCTGGTTTCATAACTTTAGTCAGATCTTCACAGAAAGACCTTCAAAGGTCTGAGTCCACTGAAGACCCTCCAGGACCAAAGCGTTGGTGTTTCAGCAAGTGGTGGCGTCCTCCTGACCTGCTGGTGCTAAAGCGGGTCTAGAGTGGTGTGAACAGAACAGAAAATCTAAAGTGTTGTTTGTTTCACAACATGAAGGCTGATGAGGTCAAACCGCCGCCAAACGGTCAGGAATGTTGTCACTTAATTTCCTAAGGAAAAGATTGTTTTTGTCAAAAAAAGTTCAGATTTTCAAAGCCATTTCATCTCTGTCAACAGTTTTTCTGTGAAAATGCTGACTAATGTTTTTTTAGATGATTTCTGCAGCTTTGCTCACAAAACAGGATTTATGGAGGGTAAACAAGTGGTCTGATCAGGTTCTGGTCTGATCAGGTTCTGGTCTGTTTAGGTTCTGGTCTGTTTAGGTTCTGGTCTGTTCTGCTGTGGTTCTAATTAAGACACAGTTGTGTGGATGCTGCATGATGAAAAGTGTGTGTGTGTGTGTGTGTGCGTGTGTGTGTGTGTGTATGAGCATCAACACATATAATGTAAGTTACCTAAGACACCCATCCCATGACCTTATATTATCACACACACACACACACACACACACACACATCCTGTCCGTGTGGCTAAAACTCAATAAGGTTCTCATCTGTTACAGAAGGGGTTTCTATGAACAAACTCCAAGAGTCACAAACAACCTCGACTGTAACACAGACATGTCCGTCACGAGAAGCTCTCAGCTGCAGTCTGTTCGTTTGCTGGACAGGACAAACAAAACGGAGGAAATATCTGCTAAACGTGTGTGTTCACCTTCACCTGCCGGTCCTGCTCCCTGATTGGGGCTGATCTGCTCACACGGCGAGCTGCTCTGTTCTCTGAGCTCCTCGCTGCTGCAGCCGTGGTCCTGATGATGAGGAGCGGCGCCGGGAGGCTGCAGCGTGATGAAGGAGGAACTGATGCTGCTTCTCCAGAGCTGCTCTCATATCTTCTCCTCCCACGGTCCACTCTCCACCGCTGCAACATCACCCTCCACTCCACAGGAGCATGGCGCCCCCCAGAGGATTCCAGCCCACCGTCACCGCAGCAGCAGCAGTCATGAATATTTCAGCAGTGTTAATTCTGCTTAAATATTCATCTAATTGGGCCTAAGTGCCACAGCTCCGCTCTAAGGAGCTTTCCTGATTTTTGGCTCTTCCCAGACGCTGTGGGTCTTCAGCTCCTGATCCGTTTGCTCCTGCAGAACCAAAGGTGTCACATCTGGAGAACCCTGGGAGGCACAGCAGCATTCTTCTGATTGAAACTGTTTTGGTTTCATCCCTGAGAAACATTTCATATTTTCTTAACCCTTGTGCTATCTTGGATGACCCCACCCTTACTTTGTCGTGTTCTCCCTACCATAACAAAGGTGGATAAAGGTGGACAAATTTCATGTAATCCATTGAACCAGTGAAGATCACAAATCATTGAAAAAAAAAGGTTCAAAGCTCTGTCTAGTGGGTCTAGATGACCCAACTCCCAACAGCAAAGTGCCTAGGATAGCACAAGGGTTAATGTACATTTTTTCACTTTAAAAACTTAGACCCCCCCCCCACAGAGTTCACCCAAAACAAATGTGAGTCACAGCTTCCTTTCATGTAAACACAAACGGCATCAGCTTTGACCTTCACAGCGAGGACAGAACCTCCAAACGTCCTGATGGACCTGGTTTTAATTCTTCCTCTTCCTCCTTCATCCAGAAAACGTTGAAAGGAAAATGTCTATTTTTATGTCAGTACTCTGTAGAAAATGTAAGGAATCAGAATCAGGTTTATTGTCAGATGCACAGCAAGAAATTATGTAATTCTGGATGTTTTAGCCACAGAGGTGCTGGGAGATCCACTTCCTCTCAGTGAGACATGGAGAACAGTTCAGCGAGGAGAGAAAGCCGATGATGAAGATGAGATGATGATGATAATGCAATCAGAATGACGGTGTTTCCAGTTGTTTCAGTTGTTGTTGCTAAAATACGCCTCAAATCACAGTCTAAAGTCCCATAGGGAACAAAAAGCCTTTGAGTTTTATTAACTTAACTTGAAAAAAAAACAATGAGATTAAGTTGTGATTTGATCAATAAACGCCAGGAAATGACCAAAAACCATCTTTAAATATTTACAAAGGTTTAGAATGGCAGACAAACCTTCAGACGGACACAGAACCCAGCAGACTCATTTTCTTCCTTTACCTGAATAAACCGTGAAAGATCTATTAGGCAGCAGATCAATGAGATCCTCAGATGAATATTTGTTTTAAAAAGCTGTCTTTTACGGCTTTGATGATGTTTTTAACAAGGATCTTTAAAAAATCAAAAATAGGAAAAAAATAAATGAAAAGATGAAAAAGTAGCATTGATTCCACAATTAAACTGCAGAAAATGAGGCGTTTCTACAGAAATGGTCATCAGAGATGGGGCGGGGCATGTGTGATGGGGCGGGGCATGTGAGATTGGGCGGGGCATGTAAGATGAGGCGGGGCATGTGAGATGGGGCGGGGCATGTGTGATGGGGCGGGGCATGTGAGATGAGGCGGGGCATGTGTGACGGGGCGGGGCATGTGCGATGGGGCGGGGCATGTGAGATGGGGCGGGGCATGTGAGATGAGGCGGGGCATGTGAGATGAGGCGGGGCATGTGTGACGGGGCGGGGCATGTGCGATGGGGCGGGGCATGTGAGATGGGGCGGGGCATGTGTGATGGGGCGGGGCATGTGAGATGGGGCGGGGCATCACCAGCTATTAATGTTTAAAACAGATGAAGCGTTCACCATTTACCTGCCGGTCCTGTTTCTGATTGGGCGGATCATCTCACACTGCGAGCCGCAGCTTCCCTGAAAAGTCATCAAAAATGGGATTGGGGGGGTCATCAGAAATGGGGCGGGTCTGTTTGAGTCTCATCAGCAGCAGAAACCAGAAAGAACTCGGTTTTCCTCTCTTTTCTTTTTTTTCGGGGGGGGGGGTACTCCTCACTTGTCACAGAAGTGACCAGCTGGCCTTGATCCTCCCCCCCCCCCCCCCCCCCACACACACACACACCTTTTCCTTCCGCTCTGAAACATAATGGATGGCAGCCAGGCAGAGGCAGTGCTTTGTTGCCATGACAACGGCAAAGGAACTAATAACCTGGTGGCGAGCAGATAAGGCTGTGAACAGAGCCCGAGGATGGAGGCACAATGGAGCTCAAAGTGGGCGACCGTTATTACCGCATCGCTTCCAACATGATGCTTTGGACGGAGACAAAGCTGGAAAAGAACGGTTGATGCCGCCGTACCTCAGAGGGATTTCGTACTTGATGCTGCAGGGGGCCGGACTCCGGGGGCCTGAATCCCCACGTCTGCTCAATGGGCACGGGATCAGAAAAGTCCTTTAGCAGTTAGCTGGAGTTCATCTGTGTGCAGCAGTTCTCTGTTTCCTCAATTGTCCCTTCAGATAAACCCAAACAGCCTTCTTCCAGAAGACCCCCACCCAACCCATCCATCCACACAGAACCCGCTGTCCTGGTGTTTAACACAGGGAGCCCCCACTGACAGAGTTCGGGTTACAGATGATAGCTGACGTTCTAAAGCTTTAGGATATTTAAAACAGATTAATAACTTAACTATTTACTGGAGACATCTGCTGTAAAATACCCTTTGAGCTATCTAGCATTTGAGCTGTGGTGTAGCGGAAGCCGCTTTGCATTAAGTTGGATAAGAGAAGCGGTTCGTCTATTCTGGCCTCCTTCAGGACAAACACTGGAAGATACCAACTGAAGTAACAAGGTACAGTCCAACACATGCAAAAACAAACCACTGACATTTCTAAATTACTTCCCCTGCTGTGACTCGCCTGCTGTAACTCACCTGCTGTGACTCGCCTGGTGTGACTCACCTGCTGTGACTTGCCTGCTGGTACTCACCTGCTGTGACTCGCCTGCTGTGACTTGCCTGCTGTGACTCGCCTGCTGTGACTCACCTGCAGCTGCTGTAAATTACCTGCTGTGACTCGCCTGCTGTGACTCACCTACTGTGACTCACCTGCTGTGACTCGCATGCTGTGACTCCCCTGCTGTGACTCCCCCTGCTGTCACTCACATTTTGTGACTCAGCTGCAGCTGCTGTGACTCCCCTGCTGTGACTCACCTGTAGCTGCTGTGACTCGCCTGCTGTGACTCACCTGCAGCTGCTGTGACTCGCCTGCTGCAACTCCAACTCACCTGCTGTGACTCGCCTGCTGTGACTCACCTGCAGCTGTTGTTACTCACCTGCTGTGACTCACCTTCAGCTGCTGTGACTCAGCTGCTGTGACTCACCTGCAGCTGCTGTGACTCACCCGCAGCTGCTGTGACTCACCTGCAGCTGCTGTGACTCACCTGTAGCTGCTGTGACTCACCCGCAGCTGCTGTGACTCACCTGCTGTGACTCACCTTCAGCTGCTGTGACTCAGCTGCTGTGACTCACCCGCTGTGACTCACCTGCAGGTGCTGTGACTCACCTGCTGTGACTCACCTTCAGCTGCTGTGACTCAGCTGCTGTGATTCATCTGCTGTGACTCACCTTCAGCTGCTGTGACTCACAGACAGAACATGATGGACTTTTCTGTGCAGATTCTGAGACAGACACAATGTCAGAACTGTAGATAATAACTGTAATGTCCATCCAAACCTGCATCTCCTCCTGATGCTCATCAGCACAGTCAGTTAAGTTTGCAAGTTCTCCTCTGGAATCCCTGCTTGTCTCTGGATTTTTTTCTCTTTGCTTAAGTTTCCCCTTCATTTCTGGAGGATTTGCGCTGATATCAGAAATCCTCTTTTCTGGCTGCATTTTGATTTGATTCCGATTCCAAACCTGCTAAAGAGTTTTTACACAGATTCAGATAAACCACATCCTTTGCCTCGTAGCTTTGCTGGTTCCTCACCTGCAGGTCAAACCTGAATCACAAGCCAAACATCCAACATCCTGAACTTTCCTCTGGATTTAGACAGTGAGACTGCCACACATCAGAAATGAGATTTGGAATGAGCAGCTTTAATAACCGTCAAGCCTTTTTTTGAAGGGATACGTTCAGTTCAGACTTTAAGCTAAATCCTTGCTGTTCGCACTGAAATGTGCAGATCCTCTGCGTTTTTCTCCTATTTTAAAGATTTTTTCTCTTCAGCGCATTGAAAATGTTTCATCTTTCTTACTGTCACACATTGGTCATGTGAAGCACTTCCTGTGCCTTTCCAAAATAAAATACCAACTCTGGCAACTCCTGATCTTCTTTAACTGAAGCTCTTTCATGATCATGCTCCGGTTTCCACTTGCTCCTGTGCAGAAGCATTGAGAATGCTGGAGCCTTTCCCAGCTACTCCAGAGCAAATGTGGGTCCATTTAGAAATAATTTCAACTGGAAATGAAACGGGTCTAGAAAATGAATGGATGGATGATGAATGGTGGACCAAATAGTTGGTAGCCCTCAGTTAAAGAAAGAAAGTCCACAATGCTCACTGAAATGACTTGAAACGTTCAAAACAATAAATTAAAATTGATTGAAAATTAAATAATCTAAATCAGCCATTACTTTGGAGTTGTTGATTAACAGAATTATTTAAAAAAACAAACTAATGAAATAGGGCTGGACTACAATGATGGTACCTCTATAAAGACTGAGAACTAATTGCCCAGGGGGTCATGATGAACTCAGGTATGTCCTTTCATTGACATGACAGTAGCCAACCTCCCTGGACGTGGAGGAAGAGGAACATTGATGACAAATTGAGGAGACGGATAGTTGGAACTGGATCCAAAGAGCCCAGAACAACCTCCAAAGACATTAGAGGTGAACTCCTAGATCAAGGTCCATCAGTGTCAGATCGTACCATTCGTGGTTGTTTGAGCCAGAGTGGACTTCATGGAGACGACCAAGGAGGACACCACTGTTGAAAGGAAATCAGAAAAAAGCCAAAAATGCATGTTGACAAGCCACAAAGCTTCTGGGAGAAATGATGAGACCAAACTGGAGCTTTTTGGTGAGGCCCATCAGCTCTATGTTGGTAGACTCAAACATGAAGCATCAACCAAAAGAACACTGTCCCTACTGTGAAACATGGAGGAGGCTCAGTTCTGTGTTGGGGCTGCTTTGCTGCATCTGCCACAGGGGGTCTGGAAGTTGTCACAGGTTATGGGTCTTCCAACAGGACAGCCATCCAAAACACACAGCCAGAACCCCCCCCAAGAATGGCTGAGAGAAAAGCGTTGGACTATTCTGAAGTGGATTCTATGAGCCCAGATCTGAATCCCATTGAACATCTGTGGAAGGAGCTGAAACATGCCATTTGGAGAAGACACCATCAAACCTGAGACAACTGGAGCAGTTTGCTCATGAGGAGGGGGCCAGAATACCTGTGGACAGGTGCAGAAGGCTCATTGACAAATACAGAAACCGTTTCATTGCAGTGATTGAATCAAAAGGTTGAGCAACAAAGTATTAAGTTATGGAGGTCCCATCATTGTAGTCCAGCCCTATTTCATGAGTTTGTTTTATAAATAATTCTGTTAATCAACAACTCAAAAGTAATGGCTGATTTTAATTATTTAATTTTCAATACATTTTAATTTATGTTACTTTTGAAAGTTTCAAGTCATTTCAGTGAGCATTGAGGACTTTCTTTCTTTAACTGAGGGCTACCAACTATTTGGTCCACCACTGTACGTCCATCATCCATTCATCATCCATCCATTCATTTTCTAGACCTGTTTCATTTCCAGTTGAAATTATTTCTAAATCTGCAACTAAAAATGCCAATATGTACCATATTTCCAGATATTACACAATTTCTGATATCTCAAAAGATAACACCAAAAAATAAAAAATAAATGATATGAATATCACCAGAAAATTCTCAATAAAATGACTAAAAAGTGTTCAAACTGGATCTGAAACAGAACTGGAACTTTGACTTTTAACTTGCTGAATTTGTTGACGTTATAACAAAACCTGAACACTAAATTCAAAAACTAAAAAATCTACAGCAGAAAACAGAAAAACGACCTAAAAGTTTCCAAATCATACAGTTGCTGTGAATTTAAAGTAGGAACCGCTCAGCTGGGCAGGAGACAAAGTTTAGTTTAGTTGTAGAGAGTTTTGTGGTAGAGAAAAAACTTTGCATTAAAGGCTGAAACTAAAGAACTGTAGTGATTCAGGCCTCTGTCCTGATGCGTTCAGGTATTCATGTTACCCTGCTCGCCATGGCGCCCCACTGAGCGGGAAGCCTCATGAATGTCTCATGACCTCTCACCTCACGTCTGCCTGCTCTTCATCCTAGAGAACATCCAGGTTGAAGCTCTTCTCTGTTTTGATGTTTCATGGCTGGGTTGAAGTCTGAGCTCCTTCCAAACCAGCAGCAGATTTTCTCTGAACATCCAGGATGTTCAGACATCTGCACGGCTTGTCAAAGAACAGAGAGAAAATGGTTTCTGGTGTTCAGGACATGATTTGGTCTTACAGAGGAAATCTGGTATTAAAATATTGGCACATCAGCGTCATATTCAC